>JAOTNS010000532.1:0-217808 GCA_028476615.1 Culter alburnus
AGGAGACATATTTCATTGACAAATCCAATGTTTTATTTAAACTTAACATAGATTCAGCAAAACGTACCATGTTTTCATTAAAGAAAAAAAATATGGACCAATGGTGACCCTCTATACACAATACAATTACACTTTATATTCCATGTTCTGTTGAGCTTCATTATGTGTCTGATGGCCACTTACACAGTGACTGCAGAAACTCGTGAAGAACATCAGAATATACAAAAGATAGAAGGTCAGACAGCACTTTTTATTCACCTTTTCACGTATTCACATTGAACCAATACTATTTGTGAACAGTAAATGAGGATTAACAGCAGGGAACTGTATGTGTATGACTTGGGTAAAGTTGGTATTCGCACATTCGGACATCCGTAATAGCCTTGTTAATCACACTACATTGGACATTCAGTGGACATTCACAAGTAAATATGCCATTAAAACAATCGAACAATCAAACAATTTGATCGACTGTGAAAAATGTTGTTAGTTGACAATCATTGGTTGTAAATATCATGTCGCTGCTTAAAATTCGCTATTTAAAATTAATTTATTGCACATTTATTGGAAAGTCTTAATTTATCAGAAGTCCGAATGTGCGAATATAAAACCAACTTTACTCAAGTATCAGTATGGCATGTCGATATTGTTTTCCGTACATAGTCAAGCATACAACACTTTATGAATTAATATTGTACAGAATATGGGCCGATTTGACCAATCATACAAACATGTGCCATAAACCACCACACACAAACTCAAAAAGGAGATATCAAGCCAGAATCTCGCTCTCCGTTTGTTAAAGCAAAAATAAAGTTTGTTAACTGGTAGACTACAACTCACCTCCCAATAGCAGCACTTTTCTCCGGTTCTTTCAGGATCGCGTAGGCCATTAGATTAGCCGGTTGTCGTCGCCATCACGGTCAGTCTGCGATGTCACTTGATTGAACTGGTCAGAATCCCCCAAGATCGAGGGATGTATTGTGCCTTCAGTGTTTTATTAAATAAATTATACATTGCGACAATATAATTCACCTGAAAGCCTGAGTGACTGAGCGAGGGGAATTCAGACGAGGGCCGTGACATCAGCAGTTCTGATTGGCTGAAGGCAGTGAGCAACAAAATCTGATTGGTCACAGAACATTTTTTTTTATTTTTATTTTTTTTTTTTTTTTGCTGCATATAACATTACTTATTAAACATTTACACATATTTGGAAATTATAGGGACCCCCCATAAGAATTCATTTTTGGATTTTGGGGGGGGTCCCTGACAAATATATTTTAACATTAAAAATGATTGTGAAAATTATAGGTTTTAGTGACGTTTTGTATTTATAACAGTAATTAATTTATTTCCTAGCGCGAGGCAGCAATCAGGGCAGCTATTAGCCGAGTGCGTCACAGATTGTTGTTGTGGTGCTCCTGCAGACACGTACTAGATAAACGCGGCAAAACGAGACATCACAAAGAGTGAAATCCTGAATGAAAATCCTGTGAGGGCTTCGATTGTGTTGATATCTCCATAATTGCTTATAGTAAAATATTAGGAGTTCAAGTTCCTGTATCAAAAGTTGCATTAACTAGATACCCAGTGTAATGATTAGAAGAGTACGTTTGTCAACGTTTCTTGCTAGCTGTAACTTATGTGTATGAAGCCAAACGATCTGCCAGCTAACAGCAGCAGCTAGACTAGTTATTCAAAGCTTAACAACCTACTTGTCCAGTCGTATTAAAAATATGTTATGGCATGACATCCATATCTGTTAATTAAGTAAACAGACAGGTTTTTTATGCATATTCAGTGTTTCCCATACATTGATTAGACTGTGGCGGCCGCCACATTCTAATTTGTCCTGCTACAGTCTCAAAATGAAACAGAAATTATGCTTGTCGCGATATTTAAATAACCGTCTGATAATTTCGCTCTTTTATATGGCAAAAGTGGGAGTATAGAGCAAAATAGTAGACTAGCACCAATTAAGTTTTCGTGCACTATATTCAAAGCTGATTCAAAGTCATCTGAAGCCATTCCATAGCTTCATGTGAGGGACAGAAGAATATGTACATCGTTAAGTTCACGGTCAGAAACTCGTCTTCCCTCTGCTGCAGCTGTCAATCATTCAGCACTCAAACAGCGCGTCGTGTTCAGTAATGACAGTCAGCACGGTAAAACTCTCCAATATACTCCCATTATAATACTTGATATGTAGATAAAGGGCTGTGGATTTGCATAAAATGACTTTATCTTGCTGGAGTTTATTGCTGTTTCTAAACGATGTCATCATATTGGCTACAGGATGTCTGTTAGATCGCACAACACAAGGACTATGAATTTGCGTCACACGCACAATAACTGGAATTTAAAAAAGTGAGAAGAAATATATGATTAATAAACTGTTAGATGCAGTCAGATATACACAGGGATTCTCTTTGTACCGTGAACTTTTCAATGCGCAGCGCAACTGCGCGCTCTGACTCGATATTGCTTCAAGCGCATCATTCTGCACCCGGGATGTGCATTACCGGTTTTTTGCTGCTGTTTTGAAGCGTTTCATATTATCATGGTTTTGCACACTGAAAGATTATTAATAGGCTGCACAATACATTTAAAATAAGCGTCTTTTAATCTTACATTAATATAAATACATATAATTCTTTACATATAAATATACATCTAATATAAATCGTTTTTTCATTTAATAAGAATACAAATAGTCATTTTAAACTTTTTATTAACATTTGGATTTATAAAATTACTGTGCAAAGTTTTTTTTCTCCCAAGAATTAGGCTAGCATACTTTTTGCTGTTGAATTATATACTCACCTAGTTTACTTATTTATTTATTGGTCAGCTTATGATTATATATTTTTATTCATATTGTTATTTTTCTCTATAATGAAGTTGTGTGTTTAGTGCACAGTACCTGTCATTCTGGATTGGTTAACAAATCAAAGAGTGACCATTAGTTACACAGGCTCCCACTAATAAATTAATTCAACAAAGGTAACCTCTTTTGCTACACATTTTTAATGGTTTAAATGTAAACTCTACATGTTTGACCACATATGAACTATCATTTAGTCTACTAGGCCTATATGTTGTGTACATGACTAATGTGCCCTACCATCACCAATAAATAAATTACTATTAGAGCACAAAATTGTTTATAAGACAACAAATTTCTTCAATGATAGTCACTTAATTTTGCTCTCAGAATACACCAGATTTATGCATTTAAATGTAAAATGTACAAAATTTAAATGGGGGGGGGGGGGGGCTTGCCCCGGACCCCCCTAGAGGAACCGATGTCCACCCACCACAGTCTCACGAAATCCTGTTGGAAACACTGCATATTACATTATTAGGTTAATTTGACCATCGCCCACTATAGATCATAATCTATAAAGGTGAGAATTAAGATATTTCATGATAATTCAGTTTGAAAAAATAAATAAATAAATAACTCGTGCCCCCTCAAAAATAATGAGTGCATGACGCCCCTGAAAGAGACAATCTGTTTATTAATTATATCTAATATACAAATATAACTAAATATATTTACTATTAATCTATATTTTTTTTAACAAAGAGGTGGGGGGGGGTTGTGGAGGGTGAGGGCCCTGCCACAACGCCAGGGCCCTCACCCTCCTCCATCTGTTCTAGGTGAACCAAAAACAACCGATAACAGCTCTCAGTGATGTGTGTCGGGTCCCCGCTATGATAACAGTGACTTTATCAAATGTTTACAGAACATGCGGGAACCCATTGTGCCTGTTGCTTTCTCTATTTCTGTTTTATTACATGATAGAAAGCCAAAGGCCTTCTCAAACTGTTTGGTAAACCCATTTAATCTGCTGCCTATTACACGTCAAACTAAGATTACTGTAGAGACAGAAAGTAAGACTGTTAAGTTAGCACTTTTAAACATCAGTTCACTTAAAAATAAATCACTTCTAGTCAATGACTTAATAACCACAAACAATCTAGATTTTATGCTTCTAAATGAAACATGGCTTGAAGACAGTTGCAGTTCAACAATCCTGAATGAAACAGCCCTTCCTAACTTTACTTTTATGAGTGTCTGCAGAGCTGTTAGGAGAGGTGGAGGTGTTGCTGCTCTATTTAAAGATGCCTATCAATGCAAGCGTCATTTGGTGATTACTTGTCTTTCGAATATTTGGGTATTGTGTTAAAAGGTGCTCCTCGCATTCTACTTATAGTCATTTACAGGCCTCCAAAATACTCTCCAGCCTTTGTGGAGGACTTTACAGAACTGTTATCAGCAATTTCCTCTGAGTTTGACTGTTTTGCTTACTGGGGACTTTAACATCCACATAGAAAATGCAGAATCCAATATGGCAAAAGAAATCATAACTGTTTTGAATACTTTTGATCTGACTCAGCATGTACATGGACCTACACACAATCGTGGACATACACTAGATTTAATTATCAGTAAGGGTCTAAACATTTCATCCATTGTCAGTAAGGATGTAGCACTATCGGATCATTACTGTATTTTCTTTGATATATTGATCTCTCCGACTGTTGAAGCTACAGTAGATCTATTTCGGTCAAAAAGCGATGCTTAAATGAGAATACTAGTGCTCTGTTTATGAAGGCTATATCTTTAACACCAAGCATATCTGCAGACTCTGTTGATTTTCTCCTTGATTCTTTTAACTCAAAAGTACAGAATGTCATTGATAACATTGCTCCTGTGAAAGTCAGGAAGAAGAGTGGCAGACAAAAAGCACCGTGGAGAAACTCAACAGCAGTGCAAAATATGAAAAGACAATGCAGAAAAGCTGAGCGCATGTGGCGAAAGACAAAACTTGAAATCCATTATAACATCTATAAAGATATTCTTCATGCTTTCAATGTGGAACTAGGGAAAGCTAGACAGACTTCTTATTCTTCTCAAATATTATAAACAGAAACTTAAACAACACCTGCACTCTTTTTGCTACTGTAGAGAGACTAACAACCCCCCCAAGTCAGATTCCCAGCGAAATGCTCTCAAACAGCAAATGCTGTGAGTTTGCTTCCTTCTTCTCTGAGAAAATTAATAATATCAGAAAGGCAATCAGCACATCCTTGAGCTGCACTGGGGAAAAAACAGATCAGATCACAACATCAGAAAGCAGCTATTATGTCTGATTTTGAAGCAATTGATGGTAAAAGTTTGGAAGAAATAGTACAGCACCTTAAAACATCAACCTGTTCCCCTTGACACCCTTCCCACATCTTTTTTCAAAAGTGTGTTTAACTGTTTAGAAGCAGATCTTCTAGAAGTGGTAAATGCCTCACTTCTTTCTGGGACTTTTCCAAAATCCCTGAAAACTGCAGTTGTTAAGCCCCTCCTGAAAAAGAGAAATCTGGATAACACCATATGAGCAACTACAGGCCAATCTCAAATCTTCCTTCATAGGCAAGATCATTGAAAAAGTTGTTTTCAATCAGCTGAACAAGTTCTTAAGCTTGAATGGATACTTGACAACTTTCAATCTGGTTTCCGACCGCATCACAGCACAGAGACAGCACTCATAAAGATAATAAATGATATTCGCCTTAACACAGATTCAGGTAAATTATCAGTGCTGGTTCTACTCGACCTCAGTGCTGCGTTTGACACTGTCGATCACAACATTCTTCTTGACAGGCTGGAAAACTGGGTTGGGCTTTCTGGGATGGTCCTTAAATGGTTCACATCATACTTAGAAGGGAGAGGTTATTATGTGAGTATCGGTGACCATAAGTCTGAGTGGACATCCATGACATGTGGAGTCCCTCAGGTTCAATACTTGCACCCCTCCTGTTAAACATATATATGCTGCCACTGAGCCAAATAATGAGAAGGAACCAAATTGCCCATCACAGCTATGCAGATGACACCCAGATTTACCTAGCCCTATCACCTAACGACTACAGCCCCATTGACTCCCTGTGCCAATGCATTGATGAAATAAAAAATTGGATGTGCCTAAACTTCCTTCAGTTAAACAAAGACAAAACTGAAGTCATTGTGTTTGGAAACAAAGATGAAGTTCTATGTACCTGAATGTGAATGTACCTTCACTCTAGGGGTCAAGCAACTAAAAATCAGGTCAGGAATCTTGGTGTGATTTTGGAGTCAGACCTGAGTTTCAGTAGCCACGTAAAGACAATAACTAAATCAGCATATTATCATCTCAAAAATATTGCAAGAATTAGATGCTTTGTCTCCAGTCAAGACTTAGAGAAACTTGTTCATGCTTTCATCACCAGCCGGGTGGATTATTGTAATGGGCTCCTCACTGGTCTTCCCAAAAAGACCATAAGACAGCTGCAGCTCGTACAGAACGCTGCTGCCAGGATTCTGAGCAGAACCCGAAAACATGAACACATCACACCAGTCCTCAGGTCCTTGTCCTCAGGCTTCCAGTTGCATTTAGAATTGATTTTAAAGTACTGTTACTTGTTTATAAATCATTCAATGGCCTAGGACCTCAATACATTGCAGATATGCTCATAGAATATAAACCTAACAGATCACTCAGATCATCAGGATCATGTCACTTAGAAATACCAAGGGTTCACTCAAAGCAAGGAGAGTCTGCTTTTAGCTGTTACGCCAGCCGCAGCTGAACCAGCTTCCAGAAGAGATCAGGTGTGCTCCATGAGTAGCCACATTCAAATCCAGACTCAAAACACATCTTTTTATCTATGCATTTGCAGACTGAGCACTGTGCTATGTCCGATACTATATGTATTATCTTTTTATTCTTTTAATTCTATTTCTTGTTTTTATTTCATTTTTAATGCATAATGCATTTTTATCTAGGTTGATGGTGTAGAATTTGCTAGAGAAAAACTGAGACATTTTTAAATAAACTGAGCTCCTGCGGGAGCGTGAAGGAACATCACTGCTGTGGCAGTTATTAATAATAATTTAAAATTGACTTCTCACTGAATGTTATATATAGTGTACTGAAGTTTGTTTGTGCTCTGGTGTCAAAACAGTTTGCAGCCCTTTGTTATCAAGTAGTGATTTTTATTTTCTTTCTAACATTTTGTTATTAAAAGGTATTGTGTTTTTCTTATATTAACTCTGTTTTGTGAAGCCGTAGGGATGGGTGTCAGGGAGTTAGTCAGGGATTGGAGGGAAGCTTGTGTTATTTTTTTTTCTTTTTTAAAACGATTAGTTAGTAATCGTTTTGTTTGTTGTTCTGGCTAGACCCTCTCCTGAAGATTGTTTGCTTCCATTTATTTGCTTAACTAAGACAAATATTTTTTAATTGCATCATCAAGCGTTTGACTGACATTTCTGGGGTAGATGACTGAAGGGATTCCTCCATGTTTACGTTTCTCCTTTTTGGTTTAAGTTAATCTTGTTACTGTTTCCTAACCGTAGACTGGGAGAGCTTGTACCAGCAGGTATCAGTCTGTTCACTCATCCTTTTCTGATGAAGTTCATGCCCCTAAATCTTCATATTTCCAACAAGATCAACAGTGCTTCAAACATGCACACTTTTCTAAACATTCAACTCTCATCTGCCCCCTTTACCACTAACCACCTACCACCAACTACCACATCCTTAACTGCGGATGATTTCGATAACTTCTTAACCATCAGCAGTCAGTTCTCAGCTCCACACACAGAACTCAAACCAACCACAGCCACAAATCTTCTCTCTTCCCTCACTGAGGCTGAAGTAAACTTCTCCTTTCTAGTCATCCTACCACCTAACCTCTAGATGCCATCCAGTCACAAAGAAAAAAATACTTTCACTTCCTTGATTCCCACCCTATTCTAGCTTATGCTACTCTAAGCAATGTCTGAAACTTGTATTGTGAACACTTGTGTCTTGTTGTATTCCACACTTGTAAGTCACTTTGGATAAAAGCTTATGCAAAATGAATAAATGTAAATGAAAACAGAGTTCTGAACAACTCCATTTGAGCAAAGCATTAAATGACACAAAAACCCACACAAGACTGAGAAATCTGAACAAATCTAGATAGGTGTGATTACTGATGAACATGGACAAAATGTAGTAACATGTAACTATGGCACAGTAAAATAAAGTGTTACCCACACTTCTTGTGCTTATGCAATAACTTTACCATCTGAGAATGAGGCCAAGGAATGCTTTTATTAGGAACTGGATGAAGCTCTTTGCTCTCTTCCAGCAGAAGGCAAAATAAAAGACCTCGTGGATGCACCTTCATTCTGAACATTGGCACATGATTGACTTCATCACTGTGAGGTGTAGTGACATTCACATGGATATTCTCTTCACTCGTGCCATGAGAGGTGCAGAGTGCTGGACTGACCATCGTATGATCGTGGCCACGCTCCATATGAAAGTTCCCGGCAGCTTCAGGAAAAGTGTCGGAATGATTGTATGCGAACTGAACTGAGCTGGACGATGACATCACTGTTTTCTCCAGTGCTGAAATAGATAAATTAACTAACTTAATAACTATTGATTCTTACAACGGAATGAATCAATACTGAATTTACTTAAGCTGGATGATGACACCATTTTCTTTAAGAGCTGCTGTGCAGACAAAATTATATACCAGTTATCACTGTAACGCTGCTTTGACACAATCTGCATTGTAAAAAGTGTTATATAAGTAAAGGTGACTTGACTTGAATCATGATCTGGCCACATGTGGCGTTGAATGATGGCACTTGAGTGGACCGCTTCTGTTTGCCAGATCTGGGCCACAAGCAGGCCATAGAAATGCCACATGTCAGACAAGAGCAAAGAAATTAACCAAACTGGTCCATATCTGAGCCACAAAATCTTTATATATTATTTATAGAGTCACCTCAGCATTAACAAGCCTGTTAACAAGCAGAATCACTGAAGGAAAGAAAAGAACTGAAAAAGAGAGACAGCCATCTGATTTCACTAATTAGTTCTACCTCCTGGCTGAAAAACTGTGCTAATTAGTAAATCCAGGTAATTGGGACAAAATACTGAGGATGACTTTTACTTTCTGAAATTGGACTTTACACCTCTGATCTCAGGGTTATGCTCCACATAACATTAACAACACAGAACAATGAACTGAAAGCAGACAGGATTTCAATAAGAGGAACAAAAGAGCTAACACTAGGAAACAGGTCACATGGACAGACATGTTGTTTCAAATTTGTGTCTTTCATGCTTCTTTATACCTAGGATTCATTTTCAAAACATTACACTATGTCCACAGGTTGGATGACATTTCCTGAATCTACAGTACAGTAAATCATGTTGAATGAAAACTGTAAAATGGAGCCTAGTGTCTTGTATACATTTCTATCATGATATATTAGTTCCTGTTTATTTATTTGTGAACGTGATTTCACCAAGTACAACATCTTTGTTGATCCTGGAACAACATTGCAATCAACCAATCAGATTTGAGGACAGTTTACAGTTCCTGTCTATTTTGGTCTTTAAAACCAGGGTTTGGAGCTTCTACATCATTTTCCTATGATTTTAGGGAAAAGTTAAGGGTAGGACTACATTTTTGTCTTACATTCAAAAAATCATACTCCCTGTTTGGTTCAGTTCCTTTGTCCAGTGTTGTCTATATTAAGTGGGAGTTTTCTGAGTTTCCCCTGTCTGTTCCCTGAGTGTTTGGATTAAAAGACTGGAACTATTTCCTGTCATGTGAATCATACTGAAACCACCTGTGATGGTACAGATAACCACCAAATTTCATCAGAAAATGAGTGTTAGCTTCAGTACAAATAAGAGTTGTGATCTCTGTAATATAAAAATATATTTAAAAAATGCAGAAATAAAATTATTTTAAAAAAGTTTATGAAGATTCTGAAAGCATTGAATGAGATCACATAATATGTGATCTAGATTTAAAGTAGTAACAATAAATTATATTTTATTATATGATGATTTATATTTTTAAATATGATGGTTTCATTATAATTATGGGTGTTATATCTAAAGTGGATACCCAACTTAATGTTATGATATTTACCATAATGAATCTAACAATGTCATGTCAACAAATGGAAAAGTCAGTCAGCTATTTTATTATCATGTTAATTATTGTTCTTTTTAACAAATACATAACAAATAACACATTTATACTGTAAGTATTTTAGCACTAAGGGGCACTTATACTATTATGATAGACAACAATCTTACATTTGGGAGTGATTTAGTGAGAACATACACTGCTCACCTTTCTGTAATAATAGTGTACAAATATATAAATTATGGGGTAGGCTACAGCAATAACAACAGTTCAATATGACTCCAATGGATAAATTCATGTCTTCTGAAGTGAAACTATAAGTATTTGTACCAAAAATAACAAATATTTTACAATTCTTAAACTGTAGACTAATGTTTTCTGCCAACTGTGACCTGCACGTGCATGACAGATTTGAGAGTTCATGCTTGACGTAACTTTTTTTAATAATTAATGCTCACAACAAAATACACAGAATAACAGTGTAAGGATGGATTTTACTAAGACTGAATTCAAGATTTCTATCCTGTAATAAAACAATAAAACTCTCTAATCTCAAGTTAGGATCTGCGAGAAAGAGCACAGGGCGACACCTGGCTCGACCTCCTCTCTTCCCCCTCATGCTGAGTTCCTGACTCTTAACAACCTCTCCTTCCCCTCAGGCCATGCAAACCTCACAAATCTACTATCTTAGTTGTTTTAAGTGACATCAATGTAAATACTTCAGGTGCGAGTGATAAGATGGTTTTACTCCCACATCAAAAGAAAACAAACAAGAATAAAGAAAACAAAACTTGTTCTCCTGGTGTGGGAGATGCCCCAATAAAGATCTTGATTAACCATTTGTTTGATCCCCAAAACCAGGTGTGTGACCCTTTGAGGCATGAGAAAGGGTCCAACAAAAGCTGCATAAATATTTGGTGCTAAATATATTTACTGTCCTTTTGTTAAGATGTGGGTATTTAAAGGGATTTGGCAAACCACTCAAGGAAGCTTCTGTAATCGGACTTCCCACACTGTTGCTGTGTGTCTCTCTACTTGCCAGGTATGCTGACTCTTTGAAATCGCTTTTTATTATGTTTCAAAATTGTGTTTTGTATTTTGCTGATCAAGTTGTGTTATGTATTCTTTTAAACTTTTTAATTGATGTTTAATCCTGCCTGGCAAAATAAATGTTAATTTTGATTTATTTTGGACTCTCCTGAAATCATTGTTACCAGTAAATTATGGGAGGCTAATGCTACCTTAAATCTGTGTCCAGGGTAAAACAAACTGAAGGCGCACGAATGAAGGAGCAGTAGGCACTTCATCTAGAGACCTTTTGATTTCTGTTTTCCACCTGATTTAGCATATATATATATATATATATATATATATATATATATATATATATATGGAAGAGTGACTAAATTAAAATACACTTTGGTTTTGAGTGAGCAGTAGGCAACAAACTAAAGGTAATAGTTATCTCAGTACACCCTCTGACGAAAATCAGACTGGAAAGTTTATGATTGTGAGTTACCGTAATTCGGCACTGGGTCCCTGGGTCCCTAATGAACGAACAACTGAAAGTATGGGATATCCAAAAAATCATAGATCTAAATTAAGTCACAACTAATCTAATGATCAGCTGCTAAATTAGGAATACTATAAAATACAAAGAGTCAATCTAAATTTGGAGTCAGATTAAATTATTCACAGAATAATTTTAAAAACTCAGAATTGAATTAGAAACCAACAATTTTAATAAATAAAGTTGATTTTTACAGAAGTGCCAAAAAAGACATACACGCAGAATAACCTTCAACCAGGCCGTTGGATTTCCTTCATTGGGCTGACGGGTGGAGCTTACAACAGATAATAACAATGAGAAACAAACAAGACAGAAGGACAAAGACGGCAGCTCTTGTATGAGTTTCACATGAATCTCCTGTGAGAACGTCATGAAACTTCAAGCTTCACATTGCTCATTACAATATGCTTAGTTATTGACAAGTTAGTTGGAAGCGAAAAGATGAGTAAACCATGAGAACATGTCTGGGTGTACTGAGTTTTCTTTTAATACAGAATACAAAATAACAAAAGTCATGGGATTCCTTCTTTTAATTCATCAGTGGAAAGATTGAAAAAGAAGAAGAGGAACAAGAGGAAGAAGAAGCTGCGCAAGAGAAACAACAACAACAGAAAGTGACAAAATGTGCTACTTTCTGTCAGGACTTTAGAATCTGAAATGAAAAGTTGATTTTAAAAATAAATTATGAAGTTTTGTAGACCTGTTTTGGATTAAGTTGTTTTTCAAATATTATCATTATTTATTCTAGGAGTCAGTGATATCAGATTGTGTGATTTTTTTATTGTACTAACACTAACTACATGGAACAAGAGTATATTTCCCCAGTACTAAATAAATTGCACTAGTAGTAGTATTACTTGTCTTGAAATAATTTAATCAGTGCACATTTGCAATAAAAACAAAATACTGTATGAATGCACTGAAAGTTAGCCTACACCGTGGCCTACAAATCCAAACGGTAGCAGATATTTGCAGTTTCTGCCTGTAGATGAAGGCAGGAGTGGAGCCTAACCCTGATGTACGGACAGGGACCGACCTGGTGGTGGGGAAGATGGGGGTGAACACCGGTGTCAGTATCTGTGAACAAAATAATAGCTGGGGACAGAACTATGAGTAATAAAGGACCTGACATTTGAGTCTTCCAGGTAGAACTTGCGCTAGAGCTCTCATTTACTGTACATTATTCTGTCGGAGTATGGTGATCTAATGCTTGATTTGTGTTTTACATGAACAATTTACCTTTTACATGTTTGAGATAATTGTTCACAGTATTAACAGACACAACAGCTGCCAATGTAAATATAAATATATAAAAATGTGATTATCTTGCTCGTTTTACCAGCAGTCAGTGCTTGTGTGTAGTTCAATTATCCATTCATTTGATGATCCATGTTGTTTGGTCCCTCTCTTGGCTGAAGATGGTGAATAAACAATGATTATCATTTTGATTTCCTGTAGTCACATGAGAGTGAGCCCAAATGAATCAGAGTGACCTGTTTTGAAAGGCATAAAGGATTAAATAGGGAAAACACTGACTTTTGCATTTAATCACACTCTGAGTATCACATCCATATGGGTTTCTTTCAGTTCCCAGTTTTTGCACTATTGTCAAGAACTAAAGTAGATGTGCAGTGCTATACGTTTCTCAGCACTGAATGGAAATAAAGCTTGTGGATGTGTCGTAATTTGATTTTCTCTATTTTACGGAGCTAATCCGTGGCTTCTACATGAAGTACTTTAAATCTCAACAGCAGTGGTGTAACAGACTAGATTTTGTAGTTCTCACAATATCTAATCACAGCCCAATTAAAAACTCTGATGAATGATATGATTATTCTGTATTCATCATGTAAGGACTGATTTCACCAATTCAAGATTCCTATCCTGTAATAAAACAATAAAAATGCACTAATCTGAAGAGAGGAACTATGAGAAAGAGCACAAGACAACAGCTGGCCCAATCTGCCCAAACAGGGTCAAACTAGATTTTACATTCGGAAGGAAATGTTAGTAATCAAGCAAAAGTAGGCTACTCAAGAACTCAAAACTGAGTTTTGTTAATCAAAAGTCAACTTTTCAGAATACAAATGCCTTAAATTCTCATGATTTCATATTTGCATTTTTCTTCTCACTTTTTCAGCAGCTCAGTTCTGATATTTGTGGAGCCTTCATAGTAATATTTACATTCAGTTCAAGGTAAATTCTCTCTCTCTTTCTGTGTGTGTGTGTGTGTGTGTGTGTATCCAAAAACTGCACTCAAGTAAAAGTAGAAGTACTTATAGAAATATTTACTCAAAGTAACACCCACCAATCACAGCGCACGCCATCCCCTGAGTACTGATCACGCACACCTGCACCTCATCATCACGCCAATCAACACCAGGATAAAAGACAATCAGTCACATTGTCCAGTCTCGTTCACATCAAGGAACTTACCTCTATGCTTACCTTAAGGACTCCTGTCACTACTTACCTGTATCTCCAAGTTACCTCCAGTGTTCCCAGTCCGTGTGTGAGTGTCGTCTGTCTTCCTTGTCTCCAGTTCGCTACTGCCATTCTCCAACGCTACTGTCACGGTTTTGAGTTGTTTTGTTCTGTTTAGTTCTTGTTTTGAGTTTCTTTGATCACATGTTCCCCTTTGTTCTGTTTCCCGCCACTTGTTTGTTGCTATGGTTTCTGATTTGATTAGTGTTTGAGTTCAGCTGTGTCTTGTTAGTCTCATTTAGATCTTCTGTTCACTGTGTATTTAAGCCCTGTGTTTGTTCAGTTTCTGTTTGGTCACAATAAATATTACTGCTGCATTTAGATCCTGCCATCCATCCTTGCTGCAACCACTGTTACAGCTACCCTGCAACCACAAAGGACAGTATCATCTCTCTACCATTCATCATTCACTACCATTGTATCTGCTTACTCACCTGTTGTCACTGTTACCTCTGCTTGTGTTCAATAAACATCCTGAATTGTGATCTTCTGTCTCCAACCTGTCTATACTGTAAAAATGATATAATCTATATAAAATCTACTCAAGTAGCTCATTACTATTTACTTTGTGTGTATGTAATTTTTATATATATACAGGTGCTGTCACGAATACAGCTCCCCCGGTGCATCCTCCGGGCCACCGGAGGGAGCCATCACCCGAATATTGACTTGCACCCATCTGGACTCCATTTCCCTTAGGCCTGCATTCCTGGGACTGATTACACCTGCCAGCTGATTACACCATATCACACTCACACTATTTAAGACGTCCACACACACACCATCGCGAAGTCTTGATTTGCTGTAGTGATCATTTCTGAGCATTTCTTTGTGGACTGATACTTTGTTATTACCTGGATACTTTGTTATTACGTGGACTTTGTTATTACCCGGACCTCCGCCGCCTGCCTTGATTCTTGCCTGTTCATCGACCCTGTGATTGTTTGCCGCCTGTCTTGATCTTTGCCTGTGACCCGACTCTGATTCTCTGCCGCCAGCCCCGACCCAGCCTGTCCCTGTTTACGGTACTGTCTTGCCCCTGTCTGTATATTGCTGCATACAATAAAGCTGCAAATGGATCCACTGTCTACTGACCCATCATTACAGGTGCTGGTCATTTAATTAGAATATCATCAAAAAGTTTTTAAAATTATTTTTTAAAATGAAACTTATATTCTAGATTCCCTACATGTAAATTAAAACATTTCAAAATTTTTTAAATTTTGATGATTAGAGCGTACAGCTCATGAAAGTTTAAAATCCAGTATCTCAGAATATTAGAATATTTCCTAAGATCAATCAAAAAATGGATTTGCAAAACCGAAAAGGCATGTTGGCTGGCCAATAAAACACAGTAATATCATGGTCAGCAAACCACTTGGAAGTGGTTTTTGCACTGTGGGCAGGTGCTAAAGTCCTGCTGGAAAAGGAAATCAGCATCTCCATAAAGCTTGTCAGCAGATGGAAGCATAAAGTGCTCCAAAATCTCCTGGAAGATGGCTGCATTGACTTTGCACTTGATAAAACACAATGGACCAACACCAGCAGACGTCACGGCCCCCCAAATCATTACTGACTTCAGAAACTTCCCACTAGACTTCAAGCAGCTTGGATTCTGTGCCTCTCCAGTCTTCCTTCAGACTCTGTGACCATGATTTCAACATGAAATGCAAAATTTACTTTTATCTGAAAAGAGGACTTTCGACCACTGTTCACTGTCCAGTTCTTTTTCTCCTTAGCCCAGGTAAGAGCTTCTGACGTTGTTTCTGTTTCAGAAGTGGCTTGGTAGTCCTTTTCCTGAAGATGTCTGAGTGTGGTGGCTCTTGATGCGCTGACTCCGGCTTCATTCTACTCATTCTGAAGCTCTCCCAAGTGTTTGAATTGGCTTTACTTGACAGTATTCTCAACCTTGTGGTCATCCCTGTTGCTTGTGCACCTTTGCCTACCCAATTTCTTCTTTCCAGTCAACTTTGCATTTAATATGCTTTGATACATCACTCTGTAAACCCACCCCATTCAGTAATGACCATCTGTGACTTACTCTCTTTGTGGAGGGTGTCAGTGATTGTCTCCTGGACCATTGCCAAGTCAGCAGTCTTCCCCCATTAGTGTGGTTTCAAAGAACAAGAGATACCCGGAATTTATACTGTAGGGATGGTCATTTAATGAAACTCAAATGTAAATATTCTAATATTTTGAGATACTGGATTTTCAGCTGTACGCTCTAATCAACAAATTAAAAAAAAAACAAAAAACAAAACAAAAAAACACTTTGAAATTTACTTTACATGTAGGGAATCTAGAATATATGAAAGTTTCATTTTTTTTAAAAATAATTTACAATAAAAAATGAACTTTTTCACAATATTCTAATTATATGACCAGCACCTGTGTGTGTGTGTGTGTATATATATATAACACCATATGCACTACACACACACACACACACACACACAACACACACACAGTCATGGCCAAAATTATTAATCAAAGATGACGTAAAAATAAATCTGCATTGTTTATCCTTTGATCTTTAATTCATAAATTAGCAAAAATCCAACATTTATTTAAGGAAAAGAATTATTATAAATTATGAAATGTTTTTCTCCAAAACACGTTGGCCACATTATTGGCACCCTTTTGTTGAATACTTTTTGCAACCTCCTTTTGCCAAGATAACAGCTCTGAGTCTTCTTCTATAATGCTTGATGAGTTTGGAGAACACCTGACACCATTCCTTCATGCAGAATCTCTCCAGATCCTTCAGATTCCAGCTCCATGTTGGTGCTTCTTCTCTTCAGTTCACTCCACTCATTTTCTTTAGGTTCAGGTCAGGGGACTGAGACGGCCATGGCAGAAGCTTCATTTTGTGCTCAGTGACACATTTGTGTGTTGAATTTGATGTTTGTTTTGGATCATTGTCCTGATGGAAGATCCAACCACGGCCCATTATTGGATTTCTAGCAGAAGCGGTCAGGTTTTGATTTTTATCTGTTGGTATTTTATAGAATCCATGATATGATATATCTGAACAAGTTGTCCAGGACCTCCAGTAGAAAAATAGGCCCACAACATTAATGATCCAGCAGTATATTTAACTGTGGACATGGGGCACTTTTTATCCATGTGTGCACCAAACCCATCTGGTGAGTTTGCTGCCAAAAAGCGTTTTTTGGTTTCATCTGACCATATTTTGTTTTTAATTGCAAAAGTGCACCGATTAAGTTGTTTCAAGGCAATTAAAACTACGACTATTGCAACTTTTTTTATCCTGGGAAATATACTCTTGTTTCATGTAGTCACTAGTTAAGTGTGACATCTGTGGGTTGTAAATTAAACTGGTGCTTGTAACACACTTGTTCCATCAAGTTACAGGGTAAGTACTATAAAACACATGTCTGATACCACTTGGAATGAAGCCTTTATTTGAAAAATAACTTATTTCGAAACAGATTTACAACACTTCTTATTCATTTCTCTTGCTTAGCTTCCTCCTCCTCTTCTTCTTCTTTTCTTTAAATTCTGTATGTATTACAAGAATGCAGTACACCCAGAAATTACCTCAACATTTACTCTTTTACCCTCATACCATCTGAGATGTATACGACTTTCCTTCTTCAGATGAACACAGACAAAGCTTTTTAGATACAATAAATAATCTCTGGGAATGCTTTATAATCTAAAAAGTCGAAGCATCAAACATCACATACATTTCAGTGTATTTACACAGTATTTCGTTTTTATTGCAAAAGTGCACTTAAGTTGTTTCAAGGCAAGTAGAACTACAACAATTGCAATTTGTTTGTACTGGGTAATTATACTCTTGTCAATGTAGATACAGGTGACATTACAGACTGTAAATTAAAGTGGTGTTTGTTACCATCTTGTTTTAATGTAGTTACAGGGTAAAGGCTGATTTATTCTTCGGCGTCGAGTGTACGGCGTAGATACGACTATCTGATATCACTTGGAAGCCTTTATTTGAAAAACAACTTATTTTAAAACAGATTTACAACACTTCTTATGCATTTCTCTTCTTTGGCTTCCTCCTCATCTTATTCTTATTCTTTTTCTTTCTTTCTTATTATTTCCTTCTTTAGATGAACACAAAGTTTTTTTCTGATGAATTTTGGTGGTTATCTGTACCATCATGCATGGTTTCAGTATATAATTCACATGACATGAAATAGTTCCAGGAAACAGTCTTTTAATCCAAACACTCAGGGAACAGGCGGGGGAAACTCAGAAAACACCCATAACATAAACGACACCGGACAAAGGAACTGAACTTGAACTAAACGGATAAATATGATCACTGTGATTTTGGCATGTAAGACATGTTCCTGAATTAGTATATTATAGATCCTGGAATAACATTCCTATCCGAAAATTTAGTCGAAAATTAAGTCCTACCCATAACCAACAAACCCGGGTTTTGAGACCAAAATTGACATGAACATCGAATTGGTTGATTGCAATGTTGTTCCAGGATGAACAAAGATGTCGTACTTGGTGAAATCATGTTCACGAATAAATAAACAGTAACTAATCAGTTAATTATTAGACAACATATATATATATTGCCAAGATGGGATGAGGGTAAAAGATGAGTAAATGTTGAGGTCATTTCTGGGTGTACTGTATTTTCTTGTAATATATACAGAATTTAAAGAAAGAAAAAGAGGAACAAGAGGAGGAGGAAGCCAAGCAAGAGAAACAAATAAGAAGTGTTGTAAATCTGTTATGAAATAGGTTTTTTTCAAATAAAGGCTTCCAATTGGTATCAGATTGTTTGTATACATGTGTTTTTATTGTACTTACACTGCAAATACATGGAACATGTATATTTTTCACAATATTTTTTAAAAAAATGCAATACTTGTAGTTCTACTGTATATCAAAATACTGTACAAATGCACTATGTAGCCTACCCCATAATTTTAAAAAAGCCTTCATATATTTGTGCACTATTTTTACAAAAAGGTGAGCAGTGTATGTTCTCACTAAATTGCTCCTAAATGTAAGATTGTTGTCTATCATAAAAGTATAAGTGCCCCTTAGTGCTAAAATACTTACAGTATAAATAATTTGTTATTTTCCTGGTTGTTACCCCTTTATTCCCAAGACTTTACATATTGTTCCCCTATACCAGTGGTCGGCAAAAGGCGGCCCTGGGCCAAAACTGACCCGCCAGCAAAAATATATCTGCACCCATAGACAGATTATTTTTGATAGCAGCTGGTTCTCAAATAGATCTTTGTCTTGTGGTGCCATCTATTATCACCATCAGCTAAAAGCTGTCTGAACACGACTAACCGACCATTGCAAAGCACTTGGACTACGTCTGAAATAGAACAGGGAATCCGTTTACTGTCGGGAACGTGTTTTGCATCCAGTGTGGACAATATCACTGATTATATAATGGGTTCTATTATCTTTTGAGGTGTCGCATTCATGCCAATGCCAAACAAATTGCTGACCCCTGCCCTATACTTACACATACTTACTTTATAGGTACTCTATAATCACTGGAAGTTACACTGTAAATACATTGTAAGTATGCAGTACTTTCCAGGCTGTAATCTTAGCTAAGAACTTTTACTGCTATTTAGGAAAACTCTTAATGGTAAGAAAAAATGTTTTGTGAATACGGCCCCTGGTGTGCTATCAAATAAAAGATAAGTAAACTAAAAATCAAAGACCAAAAGTTAGATTCCATTTATGAGATTTGCAGGTGAATGCAAAGTTTCTTGGGAAAACGTAAATGTCTTGCGAGAGAATTCAAAAACATTGAAATATAATGATCATTTCATTTTAACCCTCACCATGTCCCTTTAGTGTTTCTGTATGAAAGTGAAAGCAGAACAGACAGACAGACACAGAATGAATCTGCATTAACCTAGGAGTGGTCTTGCAGACAGTAATACATTTTGTTGAAATTCAGTCAAAGACGGGTAACGGGTAAGTGAACATCAACTTATACCAAAGAGAATAATATCTGGCCTCAAAATAAACTTAATTAATAATCATTTAATTTGATATTTTACACTATTTAAGAATCCTTAACAGATCTGTCAAGATTTTAAATGTATAAAGATGTCAAGATTGTGTGATATTTACTTAGTAAATGAAAGAATGAGAAGTGATAAATGCATTTTACAATATGTGAACTGACAAAACAAGCAGTTGCAGGTTGTTCATTTAAGTGTCTGTATATATATTTTTTTTTAAATGTTAGTAATCAGAAGTACAAATATTTAGTGTATATTGGAATTATTTATGCTCTTTGAATGACAACTTCTGCAAAATAAGGAAAGTGTATGATCTGCTATGACAAAAGCTTCACTGTATACATTTATATGTGGTATTTGAGAGAGACTTTTTTGACTTTTCAAAATAACTTTTATTACAGTAAGATTAACAACCATTAAACATTTTTCACAGTAAATTCCTTCACAGTTATTTTAAAGCAAAACACAAATCTCCATTTGCAACTGAACATAAAGCTTCTGGTAACGTCTTTAGATTACAGCCCATAAAGTTCTGCGTTTATTAATATAATTATAGCATATTTACAGTGCAACTTCTGGTAATTATAGTATACCTATAAAGTAAGTTTGTAAATATAGGGGAACAATATGTAAAGTTTTTGGAATAAAGGGGTAACAACCAGGAAAATAACCAATTATTTATACTGTACCTATGAAATAGTATGTAAGTATAAGGGAACAATATGTATTTATACTGTAAGTATTCTAGCACTAAGGGGCACTTATACTATTATGATAGACTCTTATGTTTAGGAGCAATTTAGTGAGAACATACACTGCATACCTTTTATTAATGATACTGTACAAATATATAAAGATTTTTAAATTACGGTGTAGGCTACATATGTCACAGACACATCAGGTTCCACCATCCACCAATCCCAGCGCACTCAATCACCAGAATACTAATCACTGTCACCTGCACCTCATCATCACTGCAATCACCAGCACTATAAAGAACCTACACTCACACACGGTCACTGTGCGGTCTCGTTTGTATAAGACTTACCTGTATGCTTACCTTAAGGACTCCAAGCGATCTACTTACCTGTCTCCAGCGTCTCCAGCGTCTCCTGTACTCCTCGTGTGCATTCCCATCTGTGTGTGAGTGTTCCCTGTCTCCAGCATCCAAAGTCTCCAGCGTCATTCAAGTTCTCCACTCCTGTGATCACAGAAGGACAGTATTACTTCTCTGCATTCTTTCCATCAACTATACTTCACATTACACTCACCTGCAGTACTGTTTAACTCTGCTGGTATCAATAAACATCACTGTTTGTTTACTCGTGCCTCCGACCCTTCTGTGTTGTAACAGAAGACCGGACCATAACAGCCTGATACCAGCATGAGTGACCCGGATCCTTTCCAAGAGCTCGTGGACGCATTGCGCCGAGCACTCACTCCTCTACCACCATCACCGTCACCCGCTGTTGCTTCCACAACCACCACTTCCACTCCTTCACCTGTTGTTCATGCCAGTCCCATGGCCAAACCAGCGCCCTGCTCAGGATCGGCAGAGGATTGCAGCGGATTCCTCCTGCAATGTGTGCTGGTCCTGTAGAAGCAACTGCACCTCTATCCTTATGATACTTCCAGAATTGCGTTCATCATCTCTCAACTGCAAGGCAAAGCGTTGCAATGGGCAGACTCCCTCTGGACACAGAACGGCCCAGTTGTTCAATCCTATTCCTCCTTCGTCTCACATTTCCGTGAGGTTTTCGGCCAACCTGTCTCAGACTCTTCTGTTGGTGAGAAACTTTACAATTTAAAACAAGGATCAATGTCTGTAAATGAATATGCTTTGCAATTTAGAACGCTGGCTGCTTCTAGTGGATGGAACGAGCAAGCTCTCATCACCACCTATCCTCAAGGTCTGGAACCCAGAGTGCGGTTGCATCTCGCTGCATAAGAGGATTCCATCGGCCTTGAATGCTTCATCCAGCTGTCCATCCGCGTAGGCTCTCGTATGCAGTCGTGTATAGAAGAACACCAGGGCCAGCTACTGTTCAACACCCTCCTCCGTCGGTCTGAACCTGTCAGCCCTCCAGAACCAGCCAGCGAACCCATGCAAATGGATAATTCCCGACTCTCTTCTGCTGAACGTCAACAAAGGCTGACCCTGAATCTCTGTTTATATTGTGGTGCTCCTGGGCATGTCATATCTGCATGCCCCATCTGTCCTCCTCGTCCCATGGTGAGGGCTATCATTCCCTCCATTAAGAAGATGAAACCACTCACTACTGTTGTAAAACCTTCCTGCTGCTGATGTATCTGTTCCAGTGGTGGCACTCCTCGATTCAGGGTCAGCAGAAAACTTCATTTCCGGCTCCCTCTGTCGTCAGCTCAAGCTCAAAACCTCGCCCTCTCCGACCATCTACCAAATCCACTCCATCACGGGCAAACCCCTGAGCTGGAGGAAGGTTAGTCGGTGTGTGGGTCCCCTTCAGCTGCGTGTTGGAATCCTACATGTGGAAGAAATACACCTGCTGGTTCTGGAGGAATCCACCTCTGACGTGGTTCTAGGGCGCCCGTGGCTAGAGCAGCACAACCCAACCATCTCCTGGCGCACGGGTGAGATCCTGAAGTGATAACTGCGATAACTGTTTCTCTGGGGCGATAACTGTTTCTCTAACTGTTTCTCTGAGTTTCCTGTGTTTCCAAGTCTCCTCGTGCCAATGACATCTCCATCTGTACCACCTCCATTGAAAGTCCTGTCAAGAAACATTCAGTGGACATCCCTTCCTGTTACGCCCCCTTCAGTGACACCTTCTGCCCACAAAGAGCCTCTAAGCTGCCTCCACACCGGCCATGGGACTGTGCCATCGATCTGTTACTGGGTGAGCCAGTGCCTAGGGGAAGGATTTCCCCCCTGTCAGTACCGGAGGAGAAGGCCATGGAGGAATACATCGAAGAGGCCCTTAACCAAGGTTACATCTGCCCGTCAAGTTCCGTTACCCTTTGCTCTCGTCCCAGCTGCTCTGGAACACCTCCATGGTGCCACTGTGTTCACCAAGCTGGACCTCCGCAGCGCGTACAACCTCATCCAGATACGCGAGGGGGACGAGTGGAAGACCGCCTTCGTCACGCCCACCGGCCACTACGAATATCTGGTCATGTCATACGGCCTGGTCAACGCCCCCTCCGTATTCCAGGATTTCATCCATGAGGTGCTCCGGGAGTTTCTCCACAGGTTCGTCCTGGTCTATATAGACGACATCCTCATCTACTCCCGGAGCTTGGCCGAACATCGCCACCATGTTGCGGAGGTCCTCCAACGCCTACAACAGTTCTATCTCTTCCTGAATGCTGAAAAATGTTAATTCCACCAACCCTCTGTTCATTTCCTTGGTTACATCATTGATCACAGTGGCATCCGGATGGATGAGGGGAAGGTGGAAGCGATCAAGTCCTGGCCCACACCATCCACCATCAAAGAGAACTCCAGCGCTTCCTTGGCTTCGCAAACTTCTACCGCCGTTTCATCAAGAATTACAGCTCCATTGTGCATTCACTCACCAACCTACTCCGCAACCAGCCCAAGTCTCTGTCCTGGTCACAAGAAGCCACCAACGCCTTCAAAGCCCTCAAGAGAGCTCACCATAGCTCCGCCGGGTTGTCCCCAAGGCTTGCAATACATCACAAGGACTCGACGCACTCCACTGATTCACTCTGCTCACTCGTCACTTGGCACTGGCCACCCAGGGGTCAATGAGACCCTCTCGCTGCTTAAGGAGCACTTCTGGTGGCCCAACATGGCCAGCGTCGTCAGAAGGTACGTGCAGGGCTTGCAGGGAGTGCGCCATCTCAAAGAGCCCTCGCCATCTGCCAGCCGGCAAGCTCAATCCTCTGCCCGCTCCTGATCGACCCTGGTCACACCTGGGAGTGGACTTCATAACGGACCTACCAGCTTCCGAAGGCCATACCTGCATCCTGGTGGTAGTAGACCGCTTTTCCAAAGCCTGTCGTCTGATTCCCCTGAGAGGTCTACCTACTGCCATTGAAACTGTAGAACTCATGTTTAATCACGTATTCCGATACTATAGTATTCCTGAAGACATCGTCTCAGACAGAGGACCCCAATTCATCTCTCGTGTCTGGAAGGCTGTCCTATCCCTCCTGGGTGTGACCGCCAGTCTCTCCTCCAGATACCGTCCTCAGTCGAACGGGCAGACGGAGAGGAAGATCCAGGAGCTTCCTGCGTACCTTCTGTCACAGCCACCAGGACTCATGGAACCAGTACCTGGGTTGGGCCGAGTACGCACAGAAGTCCCTACGCCAACCATCTCGGGTACCAACCCCCACTGTTCCCCTGGGATGGGGAAACATCCAACGTTCCAGTGGTCGACTACTGGTTCCGGGAGAGCGAGAGGGTTTGGGACTCAAAGTAGAGGCTCTGTTGCCAAGGTATATAACTAACCAGACGTAGGGGACCCTTGTCTTGTTCCTCTTTTCATTTGAATTGGTACACTTAAACCTCCTCCTATTTTAACCATGCTTACAGCAGCAGTATATCATATTCTAATCCATGATAAAGATAAACAACTTAAGCTCATTCAAGAGCATTTGCAGCAATGTCATATTACAATTATATATATATATATATATATATATATATATATATATAATATATTATATAATCTTTACAAACATTTCTGCAAACAAACACTGAACTGGACTATAGATCTAAAGAAGCAACAGTATGAACAAAGAGGTCTGAGACCACATTCCTGTTTAATTGGACTATAAAAAGCATCCAAGTCCTCTTTCAGGAACAGTAACAGTGTGAACGTGAAGAGAACTGGATCCTTTTTCACTTGGTTCACTTCATGGTCGGTCTGAGTTTGGTTCTTTTAATGAAGACTCAAGTGTGAGGGTAGACTTTAAATTATAGAGGTTTTTCCCATCAATACATGTTCATTTTAATGCGGACAATGCTCTGCAAAAATAGACTCATGTGGAAACGATCGCTGCACCGCAACTGGAATGCACTGCCAGGCCGCATCCGTGTGCAGTGTGAACACTCTACTACACTACCATGGGTATGGAAAAAAAGAAAAAAAAGCACCACATATGCAATGCAGATGGAGTATGTGTGAAGTATGTGTGTCCAATATCACCGCATTTACAAAGTCACAAAGTCTCCATATAATACACTCTAAAAAAACACTCTCTTAAATTGATCCAACATAATGTTTTAAGTAAGGTGAAGACGCTTTTTGGACATAATAAAACGCATTGCTAAGTAACATGAATTAACCAAGCACCGCTTGTCACCATGATGGTAAATCTCCAAAAACCCACATTAACAGAAACTCTTCTAAATTATCATAACAAAACACTAATTACTGCTAAATCTCCCTTACCATTAATCTTGTGCAAAAAACATTATATAACACTTACTTTTAGCATTTAGTCTCCCTTTCAAGTGCCATGGGCAAAGCATGATGGGAAATATAAATCCCAGCCCAGTTTCACTTAACTTAAGTTCGTCTAAATTAAAAGAAGTGTTCATACAACTCAAAACAATGAAACACGTTTACACGTCATCAGATTGTATTTTACAGTACCAGAACTTAAAAATAAATACATTTTTGATTAACTGAAAATGTTAAACTATGACAAGTCATGATAGTACATCGAATCAATAGGCATAATTTGTGTCATCCAAGCTCAATAAAATAACAATTACAAGTAAAAAGTCAAACAGCATTTCAGAACTTGATTTTTTATTTCACAACAATATATATATTTAAGTAATGACTAAAGGTCCTCTGAATTAGTTTTTAGAGTGTACACCCAAAAAGGCACATTGAGTGTTTTAGTGGGAGAGCTCAAAAACATGTAGACTCGTCTCCTGAAAGACAGCACATGTTTAAATGCAGCATTTTTACAACCTAACAATCTCTTTTATATTGCCGTCAATATTGCCAAATCTAGTCAGCTCTTTAATAATACCCTCATCACCGACGGACAGGGGTATATTAGAGATCATCATTTTAGTTTCCAGTGCCTACAGTGGTGTAATAGGCATGTATGTTTCATTAATCCATATTCCACTTTCAATCATGTTTTTTTACTTGATTTTCCCTTTTTTTAAAAAGACGACACCTGGCTTATTCAGTCTTGAAGCAGAACTAATATTTTCATGATCAATCTTGGCCACAGCAAGGAGAACATCTTTGATAGAGGGATTCGCCTCTGGAACACACCTGAAAACAATTCAGAGGATCTCCATTCTGGATTTTCATTGATATCAAGATTAAGTACACTTCGCTATTGTGTGTCAGACTTATTATTCAAAGATTTCTTGTTAAAAGCTTTTACAGTTTTAATAAATGGTTATGGGTAGGTTTAGGAGTAGGTGTAGGATTAGTGGCTTAAAATATCATTTTAATGTTATATTTTTACTAAAATTGTCATTTTCCACATTTCTATCCATTATGTTTTATTCTTTTAACATTCTGTATAAAATGGGAATGTTTAGGTTCAGGATGGGGTTTAGGGATCTTACATTTATGTTTCAGCACCTTTCTAAATGTACAAAAGTGTATAAATGAATCCCTACATATTAACTATGAGAGCAGCTGCACATTTAGTCTAGAAGCACAATAACATCAAGAACCACAATAACGGGCTCAGATCTCCTCGTTCATCTTGTGCCGATGGTTTTGTGTGGATTTGAGCACAATTGCTGTGTTCACATGTGCCTAAACAAACACAAAAGGTGCCAGGTTCATAAACAAACGCTCTCAACGAGTCAGGTCTAAAAACACAGTTTAATCAACCTTTGTCTTATCAGTGGAAAACTTTTATTTGCTCACCCTGAATGTTTTTCAGTATCTTCAGTGTTACCACTGAAACTTACTGTAAAATTAATTCATATTGTATGGCTTTGTTTTGATAGATTCATCCATCCATCAGCATCCACGTCATTTTAACCAGAAAAGACTACAAAGTATGGCGGAAGGATATGAAGGTAATTATGCTTATTATACATAGTGTAGGCATAGTGTTGGACAAGATTTTTAATGTTTTTCAAAGAAGTTTCGTCTGCTCACCAAGGCTGCATTCATTGAATTAAAATGCAGTAAAAACAGTAATATTGTTAAATATTATTAATAATTAAAATAACTGTTTTCTGTTTGAATATATTTTACAAAGTCATTTATTCCTGTGATCAAAGCTGAATTTTCAGCATCATTACTCCAGTCTTCAGTGTCACATGATCCTTCAGGAATCATTCTAATATGATGATCTGCTGCTCAAGAAACATTTATCAATGTTGAAAACAGTTGTGTACTTTTTCTCAGGATTCCTTTATGACTAGAAGGTAAAAGAACAGCATTTATCTGAAATACAAAGCTTTTGTATTCTTCAAGGATGCATTCAATTGATCAGAAGTGACAGTAAAAACATTTATAATGTTACAAAGGATTATATTTCAAATAAATGCTGTTCTTTTGAACTTTCTATTCATCAAAGAACCCTGAAAAAAAATATTGTACACAATAAATGTTTCTTGAGCATCAAATCATCATATTAGAATGATTTCTGAAGGATCATGTGACACTGAAGACTGGAGTAATGATGCTGAAAATTCAGCTTAGATCACAGGAATAAATTACTTTGTCAAATATATTTAAATAGAAAACAGTTATTTAAAATGTAATGATTTTTCACTGTTTTACTGTATTTACTGTATTTTTAATTAAATAAATGCAGCCTTGGTGAGCAGACGAAACTTCTTTTAAAAACATTAAAAATCTTACTGTGTCCAACCTTTTGACTGGTAGTGTATATATAATATTTATATAAATATATATATATATATATATATACAGTATGTGCATAATCATGCAAGTTCATAATCTTTTGTTCCAAGCACATTTTACCAGTTCCAATCCACATCAATAGTATTCCTTACTATAAAAACACTAGTATGTTTACTTGATTTTAACCAAAATGTTGACTTTACTACAAATTTGTAATTGTTGCTGAAATTTTAGAACAGATAGTTCCCATAACTAATGTAATTTGAGTAAAATTACAAAAAATTTTCAAGACATGCCAAGACATCCCTCCACACAGTGCAGAATCACACGGACTGAGGATTCAACGTTATGTTTGCAGAGTGGATACTTCGGTGAAATAAAAGTAAAAGCTAATCTTGTATGGCTTGTTTACTCAGAAAACCCAAGTTAAGATCAATTAGTTTAATGTTGATTTTCCTAAAAAGTTTTTTTTTTTACTTACCATGATGGTGATTCATGTTCCCTTTGGTTGGGCACTTGGAACTTTGTTAAAGATTTTATAATTCTCTCCATTTTGGTGCAGCCATGCATCAAGAAATCATGTTAGTGGTTTCAGAGGAAGAGAAGTAATAAAAAGATCATTTTTAAGAAATTATCTGGGAAGCATTTCCCAAAAGCATTGTAAGCTGAAGTTAATCGTAGCTCCATTGAAACCAAGGAGCTACGATCAACTTAGGCTTATGATGCTTTTGGGAAACCCAGCCCTGATCTAACTGAATGTTGTTTAGTTTAGATGTTTAATTTTCATTAAGTAGTAATGTTTTAATATGTTTGTGCTAACACTGTTATCAACATCATGTTAAATTTTTAATTGAGTATCTGTAACAGTAGCTGACAGCTGACCACTTGAGCCACACACAGATCTCAACATTCAGCATGCAAACCACAACAATGGTGACAATAAAATTTTATTTAAAGTGAATTAAGTACTCTCTACAGTTCTTCTTTAGTTAGTAGTACTCTCGTGTAAGTGAACTATACTAACAAAGCTTTTGTCAGTACAACATACTATTCTTCTTTCACTTTACTTGAAGAAAATGTGGAAACCGATTGCACATAGTTTTTTTAAGTCTACGTAGCATAAAATGGCAGATTAAAGCCACGTTGAGAATAATAGTATTTAAGATGTTTGCAGAACACAATATAACACTGTTAGTTAAAATGGAATTTCTCGTGTAATCTTACTATTAAATCTTAAGTAAGATTAGTAAATATTAGAGTATGTTAACTAGAATTGACATTAAACTAACAAGAAATGTATTACTTAATTTACTTGGGAAGAGTTAGATTCTTTACTTTTAATAGATTATTAACTTAACTTCAGTTTTCCCTTTAAGTTTGCGTTGCAAAAATAAGGCAATCGGTTTCCAAACTTTTTTTTAAGTAAACTGAACATGTTAGAATTTACAGTGTACTATTAATCTTGTATTTAATCAATTATAAGTGATATATAATTGTTCATGAAGGCTGGAAGTAAAAAAAAAAAAAAAAAAAAACTTCTTTACAGATGAAATGAGCCACAAAGAGTTTTAACTCAGACTGAAAAGTCAAAAATGATTAAATACTCATGAGAAGGATGCAATACTAATGCAATACTAGAAATTGCAGTTAATGCATGACCAGTGTACAGTGAAATTTGGTCAACAAGGTCAGACAGAAACAGGTGGAAAAGAAAAGAAATGTTAACTGCAAAATAATTAAGAATTAAGGTGAGGAATTAAGTGTGAAACAACCGGGAACCCTTTAGACTCCAGCACCACCATTCTCCAGAACTGAAACCTACCTGGAGTCTCCAGAAGTGTGAGGTGTCAGGAACTCAGAGACTTAGATTGGGTAAAGAATCCTAAAAAATGACCCACACTTAATAAGAATGACAAGTTGAAGTGTTGTAAAATGCATGAAGGCTTTATAGGCTTTATAGAGAGACACTGAGAGTGACTCTTGAAGAACCAGCTCCACATCCTCCTGTAAAAAGAGATTTAATTCAGACTAAAAAGTTTAAAATGATTAAATGCTCGAGAAGGATGCTATACAGACAGATTGAAGGTGACTCTTGAAGAACCAGCTCCACATCGTCTTGTCACTGTTTGAAAAATTAATCTTCCAGAATCTGGCAGTAAGTTTTGGGAGTTCATTTTTAGTCCATCTCCTATCCTGAAAAGTCTGTCTTGCAGAGATAGACTAAAAATTAAGTCCCAAAACTTACTGCCAGATTCTGGAAGATAAATTGGTAACACTTTATAATAACGTTCAGTTATAAGTCACTTGTAAATTATTAGTTAATGATGAACTAATCATTTACAAAACATGATTATATGTTCATAAATGATTGATAAGTGATAGTTAATATTTTATGAATGTTTTATTAATTCAGTTATAGGTCATTTATAAATTATTAGATAATGTTCAACAAATCATTTACAAAACATGAATATGCATTCATATATGATTAATAAGTGATATACTAACATTTTATGAATGTTTTATTAATTGGCTATAAGTCATTTATAATTTATTAGTTAATGATCAGTGATTAGTTAATGATTATTAGTAAATTATCATTAGTAAATGATCATTATATGATTTATTGATGAAGTTGTAAGCTGGTCTGTGTTCAAAAGCACAAACATGCAGGTATGCTAAAGCACTATTTTTAAGAAGAGTAATTATTGTTTTGAAGTGGATAAACATTTATAAATGCCTTACAGTCAGGTGATTCCAGTGGATTATATTAAATCCTTTCACTCGTCAGCACAGACTTGTGTTCTGTGTGGAGTGTGTGGATCTAGTGATAAGTCAACCTCTGAACCGGTTTTACCTTCCACTGAAGCTCACATCAGCTGCACAGAGTTAAACACTCCATGTGTGTCAGAGAAGACAGCTGTCTATACCCTCACCAGTCAGCACTTACACTGCAGTACACACTACAAAGTGTTCAACACCTGTTATAGATGATGTGTAAACGCATGAATAAATAATTTACAAAGCTTTCTGCATCCCCTATTCTAGTGTAAACTATTCTTCACTTGTAAATGTGTTAAATATCATTTGTAGACCTTTATTTCCTTTTACCAATTATTTGTATATGTATACAAGTCATTTATAACACTTCCTGCATACCCTAATCTAAAGTGTAAACTATTCATCACTTATAAATGTGTTACACATCATTTGTAGACATTTCTTTTCTGTTACAAATTATTTGTATATGTATACAAGTCATTTATAACACTTTCTGTATACCCTATTCTAAAGTGTAAACTATTCTTCACTTGTAAATGTGTTACACATCATTTGCAGATGTTCCTGTTACATGATCCATCTCACTCCGTCACTTTACCTAAGCCTAAAATTTGCATTATTTAAAAAAAAAAAAAAAAAAAAAATAATAATAAATTTATAAATCAACACTCTGCCACCGTTTAACCAGCACTTAATCATTTAATTTTATTTTTTTTCATGGAACAGCTCCTCACCATAACATGAAAACGCACCATAAACTGATAATAAACGTAGTCCATTATTTCATGCATTATTTTCAAGTCTTCAGAAGTCGTACAATGCCATCGTGTGAGGAAAAGATTCTTATAATGTAATATAACCATTATACATTAATAATCGTATCAATCCGCCGTTTCATAACTTTCAAATTAAAATTGGCGCGTCTAACAATACGACACAGGTTTGCGGCAGTGACGTCAAACCTCGCTCCTTATTGGCTGTCACATGTGATTTGCGACTACCATAGAGTGTTTGCGACATGCCGAATTTGAGTTGCTGTGTTAGATTCAGCGCGACGCTTAAAAGGATGGAAATGCAGATCAGAGGAATGTTTGCAGCGATTAAACACTTTAATTTCATTCTGTTACTCACACAAAATTATGATTTGCTGTCATTTCGCTGGTATTGTAGCACACACGTCTTTTTGTCTGTTCTGTATACTGCTTTTTGTAATGTTTTAAATAAATTATTGTGACTAACGTACATTTATCTGCCTGTTACACTACGTATATTGTCAAAATGGTTATGCTTAAGGTTATAGGGTGGAGTAGGGAGCTTAAAATTATTCTTTTTTTATACAACAGTATATCAACTAAGATAACAGTCACTGTAAATATATCTATATTGCGTTTTTATATTTGTGAAGTGGCTAAAAAGTGGTCATGTTTAGGTATAAGGGGTGAGTTAGGGGCTCAAAGATATCTATATAATAGTAAAATATATTTGCATAAAAATATTATAAAAATATATAATTTAAATATCGGGATTGTATAGATTTGTATATCCTGTAACTGAAAGATATACTTTGCATATGGCAAATAAATGGTAAATTTACAAATTGCAGTTTGTAGCTACATAATTTATAAAGAAGATCTGCAAATGATATGTAAGACATTTATAAGTGATGAATAGTTTACACTTTAGAATAGGGGATGCAGAAAGTGTTATAAATGACTTGTATACATATACAAATAATTTGTAACAGGAAAGAAAGGTCTACAAATGATGTGTAACACATTTATAAGTGATGAATAGTTTACACTTTAGATTAGGGTATGCAGAAAGTGTTATAAATGACTTGTATACATATACAAATAATTGGTAAAAGGAAATAAAGGTCTACAAATGATATTTAACACATTTACAAGTGAAGAATAGTTTACACTTTAGAATAGGGGATGCAGAAAGCTTTGTAAATGATTTATTCATGCGTTTACACATCATCTATAACAGGTGTTGAACACTTTGTAGTGTGTAGTGCAGTGTAAGTGTTGCCTGGTGAGGGTATAGACAGCTGTCTTCTCTGACACACATGGAGTGTTTAACTCTGTGCAGCTGATGTGAGCTTCAGTGGAAGGTAAAACCGGTTCAGAGGTTGACTTTATCACTAGATCCACACACTCCACACAGAACACAAGTCTGTGCTGATGAGTGAAAGGATTTAATATAATCCACTGGAATCACCTGACTGTAAGGCATTTATAAATGTTTATCCACTTCAAAACAAATAAATTACTCTTCTTAAAAATAGTGCTTTAGCATACCTGCATGTTTGTGCTTTTGAACACAGACCAGCTTACAACTTCATCAATAAATCATATAATGATCATTTACTAATGGTTTGTTCATCATTTGTTCATGATTAACAATTGTTTATTGAGATAATGATACTAAAACAATTTTGTCATAAATACTTCAGTTATTATAAGTGATAATGTCTTAACTAATAACTTATGAACCATCTACTAATGATCTGTTTGATTTATTTAATTGAGATAACTTACAACACATTTGTAAATTGTTAGCATAACACGTATTAATCATTTATGAACGTATATTGTAATGTTTTGTAAATGATTTGTTCATAATTAACAAATAATTTATAAATGACTTATAAATGAATTTATAAAACATTCATAAAATATTAGTAGATCATTTATCAATCATTTACAAATGTATATTCATGTTTTGTAAATGATTTATTAATCATTAACTAATAATTCATAAATGACTTATAACTGAACGTTATTATAAAGCGTTACCGATAAATTTGGCCTCAGTATTTTGTCTATTATTAAAGGGTTAGTTCACCCAAAAATGAAAATTCTGTCATTAATTACTCACCCTCATGTCGTTTCACACCCGTAAGACCTTCAGTAATTTTCTGAACACAAATTAAGATATTTTAGTTGAAATCCATTGGCTCTGTGAGGCCTCCATAGGGAGCAATGACATTTCCTCTTTCAAGATCCATTAATGTACTAAAAACATATTTAAATCAGTTCATGTGAGTACAGTGGTTCAATATTAATATTATAAAACCACAAGAATATTTTTGATCCGGCAAAAAAACCAAAATAACGACTTACATATTGTACACGCATATTACCACGCTTGCTTGTACAGCTTATTTTAACCACTTCTCTTTTTTCTGTGCTTCTAATATGTAAAGCTGCTTTGAAACAATTACCAATTGTAAAAAGCGCTATATAAATAAATTTGACTTGACTTGACTTATTTAGTGATGGATGATTTCAAAACACTGCTTCAGGAAGCATCGGATCATAAATGAATCAGTGTGTCAAATCATCTGTTCGGAGCACCAAAGTCACGTGATTTCAGCAGTTGGCAGTTTGACCCGCGATCCGAATCATGATTCGACACACTGATTCATTTATGATCCGATGCTTCCTGAAGCAGTGTTTTGAAATCGACCATCACTAGATATCGTTAAAAAGTCATTATTTTGGGGGGTTTTTTGGCACACCAAAAATATTCTTGTGGCTTTATAATATTAATATTGAACCACTGTACTCACCCTTTAAGGTCTTCTGACCAGTCTGTTTTAACTGTTCAGAGGACGAGGTTCAAGCGAACGGGTGATCCGGCCTTTGCATCACCAAAGACAGGGCTCTACAGTATGGCCATTTCAGTCACATTTGTGATTGAAAATTACTGCGTGTGACAGTGAAAAAAATAAAGTATAAATGATTTGCAAATGCAATATTGCTTTTATACAACAATTCAATAAACTCTAAGTTAATATTAAGTGACTACTTACATTTTAGGAACAGTAATGTCAGATTTTGCTCTATTTTGTCAACGAAAATAGTTTCAAACAAAACCACAGCTGAACCACGGCACATCTCCGAGCAAACACAGCTGTTTCATGAATGATTCTGCATTTTCAAATGAATCTAGTGAGTCAATGATTCAATGACCCAGGCACAAATAGACAGTCGCTTGCTTTGTTCCTGAATGAACCGGCCGATTGAACTAATTGAATGAATGAATCATTCAGTGACAAAGACAGTGACTGACTTGACGCCCACTACTGGGGAGTTTAGTTTCATTTTTAAAGTATCATTTCAGTTATTTAAATCATGTAATATTTCTATACTAAAAACTTTCTATTTAAAACATTAATCTCATAATAGTTATCAAATGCATTCATGCCACTTCTGAGCCTCATTAAACAGTCTGTAAATATACCTTGATGCCACCTATTTGTTTTTCTGGCCACCTCTGCAGTGCAAAGATGAATTTTGTTGATACATCATTTGATTAGTAACTTATTCTTCCTGATTGTGTTTTATTATTCTTACTCAATTTATAAATATAAATTTTTGAATTTGATATAAAAGATGACACATTTAATAAGGTTAGAAAAAATGTCTAAAAATAAATAAGCAAACAAATAAATAAATTATAAATCCCCAGGAAGATATTCTAATGAGTTAAATATTGCCTTATAATGGGAAGGTTAATTTCTGTCATTGATCAGAAGGTGCTCATAAATATTTGACTGTACTTTTAAATTTTTACAATTAGGAGCACAAATGCTCCTAAAAAGAAATGGAATCGTACAGCCCTGAAAGAGATGGAATAGTCTACCATCTCACATTGAGGTTTTGTTTGTACTGTATTAAATCTCTTGTCTGCATTATGATGTTGTTGTTTTATTAGGAGTAATTTTATTATTGCACAGCTCTTTGGTCAACATCGTTGTAATAGTGCTTTATAAATAAATAAACTGAAACTGAAACTGATTCTTATCAACTGTCTAAGTCTCTGATGTGAATGGCAAGGCACAGATGCAGTCACAATCATTTACGTAATGACCAACACAATCTAAAGCCGAGTTCAGACTGCACGATTTTAGCCCTGATTTTGGCTCGCCGACAGGTTGAGAAATCGCCGACAAATGCCCGAAATCACAGGCAAATCGGAGCTCGTTCACGTGAGTGACAATCACGCAGTGTGAATGAGCAAAGACGCGATCTGAGAGAATCACCGACTAATCGCTGACACCCGTGAGATATTTGGCATGCTAAATATCTGGACCTGTCGGCGATTCAAAAATCCTGCTGTGTGAAAAGTGTTCTGACTGAAAACTACATCAGCGATGACCGACAGCCAATGAGAGAGCAAGATACAGAGCAGCGGGGAGTTATAGACCACAATATCAGCAAGCATAGCTTTGTACACATAAACATTACAATTCTATCAAACAGAAACAAAGCACAAACATTTGCTTGACCATCCGCAACAGCAGCACATTGAAAAGTTATGTATTTACCTCCAACTCTCGTTGCAGAACACACAATCCACAGTCTCCCCAAACATTTTCTCCTCCATATTCTTCTTTTCTTTTTCTTGTTTTCGCTGCAAATCAGCGTACAGGCAATTCGTATTGCAAGCTTCTTGCGGGCTACCGTTTTTAATAATAATAATAATAATAATAATAACTCCGGTCTTGCACGCATGGTATCGCGTTGTTTCCTTGTCACGTCTCGCGTGTGTTTGGTTGTAAAACGTAGTTTGCGTGCCAGACAGAGTTGTCGGCGATTCTTCCTATTGTAAAGTCATGCAGTGTGAAACCTTCTGTCTCCGATCCATCTTGCAGTTTGAACACAGCAGCGACTGAATGCTGGCCAAGATAGTCATGCAGTGTGAAAAGAACAGTGACCTGACTACTTTGAAAATTGTGCAGTCTGAACTCGGCTTAACATGAGCTGCACAAATTAGAGTTAAGTCGCAAATAAGCAGAGCTGATGCTCATCAGGTGTGGATCAACACAGGTGCAACTTATTACATCTAATGACAAACACGTACACATATATAGGCCATATATATATATATATATCAGTGGCGATTTCTTTAAGACTGCAAGGGAAGCTCGGCTTCCCTTATAATTGTCACAAAATTAATGGTCAAATATGTACTATTGTATTAACATTTTATTGACTAAAAATGCGTTAGAAAACGTTCATCTCAAAGACGAGTTCGTTCAGAATCAGTTACATATAGCAGGTCGGCTGACTCGATTCCTTCTCATACATTCCCGCAGCGTCACAGTGCATTTCCCTATTGAAGCCCAGCGTCCATTGACTTCAATGGGGCTGCTTTGAACGGTTTTTTTCAGCGCTTCGAAACTAGACGGTCATTGGATAAACGCTGCGATTATGTCCCGCCCACGGACGCTCAGCGTCTCTGGGGGTGAATGGGGAGTGGGCTGGCCCGGACTCCGAGCTTCTGCGTGATGATTGGAGGGTCTGTCGAAAGACTGCATCTCCTTTTGACTGACAGCGATTCTGTACTATAAGGAATCACTGAAGCTATTCGCGCTCAGTCCCATCGCGGATTTCTCAAGTTCAGTCGAAATAAAAACTGCTGCAACCTATTTCTTTGATATTTGCTTGGCGAAATTGCTTGATTTTCATCATACATTTCACACAATTATACACCACATTCCTTGTTTCAGTTTTACAGAGTTTAATATTTTTTTTTTAGATCGTTCATTCATTCATTCCTTCATTCATCATTCATTATATAACGTTAGTAGGCTAGGCTAGCGTCGTGGGTGAAACTGCGCACGATGGCAGACGGTGCTAATATTGTCGACCTGATTTTGGCGAAGCCATTTGAAAGTGTTCCTTACGAGGAAAAACTTAGAATTAAACAGCAGGGCAGATCAACACCTAAGATTGATTTAGTGCAAAAGATAGGGAAAAATAACAGGTCTTTTCAGCTCTCCTGGTATGACAAAGTTAGCTGGCTGACTGGAAGTGCTGTGACAAATAAATGTACTGCTGGCCATGCCTCTTGATGAAACCATCTCACGGATGTGTTGTTGGTCAAAGGTGGGGTTTGGAGATCTGTCTAACTTTGACAGGGCATATAAAAGACATGAAAAGAGCAATGAACATGTGAGTGCATGTGCAAGATTAAGTTGCATGGGCAGGATCAGGGTTGAGCATGCAATAAATGAAGGTGCTCGCATTCAAGTGGCTAAACATAATGAAATAGTCAAACAAAACAGGGCCTTCCTAAACCGCCTTATTGATGTGACATCCTTGCTTGGCCGGCAGGAGCTGTCATTTAGGGGACATGATGAGAGTAGTGAATCATCCAACAAGGGGAATTACAGGGAGTTCACAGAAACATTAGCTAAATATGACTCTGTCCTGTCCACACAATTCGAGTCCTCAACTGTGTTTTCTGGTATGTCCCATACTATTCAAAATGATTTGATCTCTGCTCTTGCAGCCACCGTTTCTGATCAGATCAGAGATGAAATTCAGGATGCTCCTTTTTTGGATGGCAGGTGGATGAAACAACTGATATATCCTGCCGTGCCCAACTCTCTGTCATTGTTCGCTATGTGGATAGTGCAGGTAAAATCAGGAGCGCTTTATTGGATTTTTTGATGTTTCGGGGGGGAGATGCCCAGTCCGTTTTTGAAATATTAAATGAACATGCAGGGCTACAATTTTAAGGACAAGCTTGTGGCACAGACCTATGATGGGGCTGCTGTCATGGCTTCAGATCTCAATGGTCTGCAGGCCAAAGTGAAAGCAATAGCCCCCAGTGCAATGTTTGTGCATTGCTATGCACACCGACTGAATCTGGTGCTGTCACAGGGGGCTAAATGCTTGAGTGCAGAATTTTTTTGCATCACTCTCTGGATTTGCCACATTTTTTTCAAAATCCACAAAGAGGACATCTTTTCTGGAGTCTGCAGGCTGTTCAAGGTTGCCCAGAAACGCTCCTACTCGATGGAATTTCACATCACGGATAGTGAGCACTGTGGCAAACAATTATGATGGCCTCCTGCAGACATTTGAGAACATCATTGCAGATACAACAATGGATGATGATACACTGGATTGTGCCAAAGGCTTTGTGAGGAAACTGGAGGATTTTGAGTTTGTGTTCATGTTGTACACATATGAACAAATCTTCTCTGAGACTGATGTGGTCTTTGATATTGTCCAGCAGAGGGCGATGGATGTTCTTTACTGCAAGAACAGAATTGAATCTCTTCTTGCATTTGTCAAAGAGAAGAGGTCAGAGGGGGCTTTCCAAGCCATTTATGCCAAAACAGCAGATCTCACATCAGACCCACGAGATGAGCCCATGAGAAAGCGCCGTCTGACCCAATTGCAGGATCCCCAAGTGCGATACAGAAATCTGTACATGGCCATCCTTGATAACATCTTGGAGCAGATTCCTCACGTTTTTCAAATTGGAAAGCATGCTCTTCTTAGAATTAGTCAATCCAGGGAAATTTGATGACATGAGACAGGTATTTCCAGAGGAGGCCTTCCAAAGTGTCCTGAAAAGTTATGGCCATCACTTTGATTCAGGAAGACTGAGGTCAGAACTTCAAGTCCTGTATTCAGATCAGGACTTGCAGGGTAACAGGGGAAAGCTGTGTGATTACTTGGTGTTCCTTAAAGACATGGAGTTGGACAGTGCAATGCCTCAGCTTTACAAACTGTTCTCATTAGTGGCAACAATTGGAGCTACATCTGCAGGTGTAGAAAGGAGCTTCTCCTGTTTAAAGCGACTCAAGTCCTACACCCGAAACACAATGGGCCAAGGCCGTTTAAGCAGCCTAGCTCTGCTGGCCATTGAGAGGACACTGGTCAAGTCACTTGAAAAGACTCCTAGTTGGTACGACAGGGTCACAGACCATTTTCTTGAAAAAGAACGTAGGGCAGAATTACTTTTAAATAAATAGACAATTTTATGATGTAGGCCGAAAATGAGCTTCCCCCTCTGACAGACCAGTAGCCGCCACTGATATATATATATATATATATGTTCGGATAACGTCTTCCTCTGGCATTCCAAAGACATATAAGGGGAAAATATTTTCTCCCTTCTACCACACGTTCTCTGTGCCATGCAGCCATGTCACGAAATAGGTTAAGATATGCTTTTTTTGGGTGTTACAGTTTTTTTCGATTGCTAAACGACAGTGGGCACAACTGGAGTCACATGTGCAAAACTCTAACTACAGTCTGTACAGCAGCAGTTCATGTGGACCAAACTCTAGTTCGTTTTTCATTGCTTGAACACAGTTTTCAAAACTCGACACACTTATCCCATGACTTTAACCACAACCTGCACAACGCTGTGGATTTACAGCACTTTGTTCAAATGCTAACACACACTGCTGTCAAAACTGTGAACCACACATTCAAAACAGAATAGATTTCAGCCTTGTGCCTTTCAAACACTGCTGATTTCAATTTCAACTGAAAGGATAAGCAGGTGTCTTGTACACACACACACACACACACACACACATATATATACATATATATATATATATATATATATATATATTTTTCTGTGTTGGTGTTTGATGCTAGTGTTTTTACTCTCAGTGTGTTCTGAGTGACAGTGTGTGTTATCACAGTGAGGGTTGTGCATAGTGTTTGGCTGCACTGAGCCTGTTTGAGTCATGTGTTAACTGTTTAACTCAGGTGACTGTTGGTAGTGCAGACTGTAGTTAGAGTTTTGCACATGTAGCTCCAGTTGTGCTCACTGTCATTTAGCAATCGAAAAAAACTGTAAATAATGGTGCAAATAAAGTAAATTGACAGCGCAAACATTAGTAAATTACATTGTGTGATTCTTTTCAATACTCTCCTCCCATAAATTTTGCATCTGAAAGGAAAACTCCTACAAATGCATATGCAATAAGGTCATCCACAAAAATAACTCCACGCCCATTTCAGCGCTAATTTTATACTGCTGCGTGTCTTTAGTAAATCCCGACAGTAGTTTTTTTAACGCCAGAAGAGGGTTTGCGCTGGATCAAGCTGTTAGTAAATCTGTCCCTAAAGGGTTGATGGGTCCTCATTGTTTCACACTTAATTTTTCACCTTAATTCTTTTGCAGGTAACATGTTTCTTTTCTTCTCCACCTGTTTTTGTCTGACTCTGCTGACCCAATGAGTATTTCAGTGTAAAATTATCATTCCTTAACTGCAATTTCTAGTATTGCATCAGTATAGCATCCTTCTCATGGACATTTAATAATTGTAAATTAAAGGTGTTTTTCACTGCCAGCCTTCATGAGCAAAATTGATATCACTTACAAATTGTTAAATACAAAATTAATAGTAGATATTAAGATTGATGTGGTTTTGAATTGTAAAATGTGCTTGCAAAAAATATGATCAGAATATCAACTTGCATAATAATAATTATGCATTATATACAAAGAATTGGTATTTCTTTACAGTACATTTTTAGAATCTAAATCCAGTCTTAACCTGCCTACAAAACACACCAGATTAGTGATACAAATTTTATTGTTGTTGTTGTTGTTGTTGTTACTACTACTACTTCTTATATTCATAAGGTATACATACTGTTCAATGACAAACAGTGTTAAAAAACCTCACAGCATCAATATAGCATTGTAGTGTGTGTGTGTGTGTGTTTGTGTGTGTGCGTGTGTGTGTATGTGTGTTTGGTTGTGTTTGTGTGTGTTTGTTTGTGTTTGTGTTTGGATAAATAATGATATTTTGGACACCATTTACTTGAGGGATAAAATCTTAAGTGAGTTTAAAAGAACCAAACTGCCTGATCTTTTAAAGAATATAAAGTTCTTCGAAATAAGGTTCAGCGAATGGATGAGGCGAAAAAGGATTTTTTTATGTCTAAAATTGAGGAGCATAAAAAGGATCCCAAGAAATTATGGTCAACTCTTAGGCCTTTGGGGATAAAAGAGAACCCTAAGCAAAAACAAGGTAAAATAGGCCTAGATATAAATGGGTCCATATGGTATGATAAAAAAGTGGTGGCAGATACTTTTAATAGTTTCACAAAAATTGCAAGTAATCTGGTGCAGAAGCTTCCATCTGCGTCAGGTGTTTTAGTGATCCACAGAGGGTGTATAAGTTTTATGAAGATAAGGGAGTTCAGCCAAACACTTTTTATTTTAAACAAGTAACAGAGGAGCAGGTACTAAAAAAACTCAAAGGCCTAAATCTTTCCAAGGCTACTGGGTTTGATAACATCCCTGCCAGATTTCTTAAGGATGCTGCTGAAATAATCACTCCTATCATAACTTATCTTATTAATTTATCTATTGAAAAAAATCATTTCCCCAGTCATTTTAAGGTGGCAAGAGTGATACCTTTATATAAAAAGGGGCCCAAATCTGATCCTGGAAATTTTCGCCCTGTATCTATCTTGTGTTCAATATCAAAAATTGTGGAAAGGATCATTTATGAGCAAATAGACAGTTATTTAATAGAACATAACCTTTTATTTGACTTCCAATCAGGTTTTAGAAAGGCCCATTCCACTGATACCTGTCTGCTATATCTTACAGACTTTATTAGGAAAGAGGTAGAAAAGGGAAATTATTGTGGTATGGTGTTAATAGACCTTCAAAAGGCCTTTGATACGGTTCAGTATGATGTCCTTTTGAACAAACTAAAAGCCCTAGGGTTTTCTCCTGCATCTCTTCAGTGGGTGAGGTCATACCTGGTGGGCAGAGAACAGGTGGTAGATGTAGAAGGGTCCTTGTCCTCTCCACTTAAATTAACTTGCGGAGTTCCTCAGGGGAGTATTTTGGGTCCTCTTTTTTTTCTATTATATGTTAATGATATGTCGTCAGCTATAAACTGTAATTTTTTTTTATTTGCAGATGACTCAGCTATTCTAGTCTCTCATAAAGACAAATCAGAGGTTGAAAGGTTGCTTAGTTCAGAACTCCTTAACCTCAGTGTTTGGCTAACAGACAACAAGTTGTCTATCCACCTTGGCAAAACAGAATCAATTCTTTTTGGGTCCAGAGATAAACTGAAAAAGGCTATGGGTTTTAGGGTAGTCGTAGGTATTGTTGAAATTACAGCCAAGGAAGCAGTTACTTACTTGGGCTGTATATTAGATAACAAACTGTCAGGGGAGCTTATGACTCGAAAAATTATCTTAAAGGTAAGCCAAAGGACTAAGTTCCTGGCAAGAATATCTAGCCTCTTAGATAGTAAAACATTAAAGATCCTGGCTGATGCGCTTGTTCAATGTCATCTTGACTATGCCTGTACATCTTGGTACACAGGCACTACTAAAGGTCTTAAAGACAAGCTACAGATCTGTCAAAATAAACTAATCAGAGTGATCCTTAAATTACACCCTAGAACTCATCTTCTTCCTGACCATTTCTCAAGTCTTGGGTGGCTCAGAGTGGAGGAGAGGGTTTCTCAACTTAAACTGTGTTTAGTTTATAAGATAAGAAATAATCTGGCACCCAAGTATTTATGTGATTACTTTTCAAAAATTAGTGATACGCACAATTATTGCACCAGGGGGAGTTCCACAGATTACAGGCCCTGCCGCTTTAAGAGCTGTGTGGGAAAGTACTCTTTCCTATACTCTGCAGCTGTCTTGTGGAATGGTTTACCTTTAAACCTTAAACTGTTGAGCTCTTCCTATTATCATTTTAAATCTTCAATAAAAAATTGGTTATTAAACTTATAAAGAGAGAAAAAAAAAAAGAAAAAGTAAGGAAATAGAAACCCTTGAGGTAGTAGGAATTATTGTTTTGACTACTTGTGTGTCTGCCTGTCTTTTGGGAATTTGTGTATTTATATTGTGTTTTTGGTTTTATTTATTTATTTATTTTTTTTTTTATTTTTTTTTTTATGCTCCCTTTCTTCATTGTCCTAAATGTTGTTAGTATATGTACTGTTACTCATCTTCCATCTTAAGGACCACAATGGAATTAAGCCTATGGGCTTTTTGTGTTTTTATCCTTTTGAACACTTCATGTTGATTGTTGCTGTTCAATAAAGTATTCAATCAATCAATCAATGTGTGTGTGTGTGTTTGTGTGTGTGCCTGCATGCATGTATGTGTGCGTTTGTGTGAGCGATAGACAGATCATTTTTTTTTATTTCAGCCAACGGCAGCACGGAGCACAAGTTTCTTCTTTTAAATACAGTGAAACAAAGCCTGCATGTACATCAGAAACATACAGTACAGCTGAAAATACAGTGTACAGTGGTTATAAAAACAGTTTGCTTTAAAAGAAAGAAAGAAAGAAAGAAAATATTTATTCAAACATTTATATTTGGATTGTTTTCTGAAGATGGACATTATTAACACATCTTATTGCTGTTAAACTGATTCATTCTGGTTGGCTTATGCAGAATTAAAATGCTTTTAGTCCAGACCCACTAATTTTTAAGCTAGTGAACATTAAACAACTTTGAAGCGTTTTTGAACCGTTTCTGATCTCGATGGACACTCGATGTCTCTGTATTTTATAAGATCTTCTGGATGTGTTTCTGAAGTTTCTCTGGTCAGCTGGATTGAGGTCAGTCAGTGTTAATAATGTGTTTCTCATTTAAGGATACTGTGGTCTGGAGAATCCAGACTCCACCTGCTATTTGAATGTAGTTCTTCAGACGCTCTTCATGACGAAGGAGTTCAGGGAACATGTCAACAGGTAAAGAAACGTCTTTCACTTCCTGCAGTGGAAACAACAGCTGATCAATAAACACTCAATGTCTTCTGTAGATTGGTCAGAGACGGTGTTTCATCTGATGGAAACATCATTAGAGAGCTGAATAAATTGTTCAATGATTTGGAAAAGAATCCGCAAACTGCAGTTTCAGCAGATGAGATCGTGAAGATCCTCGGCATTGATGGTTGGTCTCTTTTATTGATGTTTCCAGCATTCAGTCAATATTGCTGTTGATAAAAGTTATTCAGTATCAGTGTTTGATTATGTGCTTCTCTCCATCAAACCCAAAGTTTATAAAGAACAAGATGCAGCAGAATATCTACATGAGATCCTTAAAAAGACTCCTGGATCCTCTGAGGTAACTAGTTTCTTCTGGATTATTATGTCATCTTTTGTCTCTTTCATAAGGAGCATCAATCATCTCACAGCAGTTCAGCTCTGGAAGTGTTTCTCCAGAGAAAGTTCACACACATTATTGGCTCTTATTTGGTTTGATCTCCTGCTTCATTGTCTGTACAAACTTACTTCACATGGATCCTTGACCAGTGCATGAATTGATTTACAATCATTCAGTAAGGACTTCAGTGAATCCTTCAGTACAGTAGACTGAAGTCTGGTTGTAATGTCTCTTCACAGAGCTTACACAGACACAGATGCGAGCATTGAAAACAGGCATCTATCAGTGGATATATTAGGGATCTGCTGATAGACGCCTGCTTTCAAACGCTTCCATGTGTATCTGTGTAAGCCAAGCGTGCCACACAAGTCCTGAAAAGTGAAGCCAAAGCCTCTCGATCGCCCCCAGGTGGTTGGTCCCAGTATAGGTCATAAACCCCGCCCTCTCCATGTAATTTAATGGGATGCTAGACAAACTAAATTAAAATACACTTCAAATGTGTAGTTTTTAATCACACTGATGTAAGTTCAAATGTTTTTTTCTTTTCTTTTCTTTTCTTTTCTTTTTCTTTTCTTTTTTTTTTTTTAAGTTTGGTTTTAGTTAAAAAAAATAAATCAGCTCTGGTTTGATTAGAAAAAACATTATTTTTTAAGTTATTAACACTATTTTTTTAAAAAGAAGAAAAAATTGCATGTACCTTTATAATAATAATAATAATAATAATACACAGCTTTTTCTTTATTAAAAAGAGTCTTGTAGCCAATACAATTATCTTTTATAACAAGATTTAAACTTTAAACTTTAAACTAACTAACAGTTAGTTTTAAGTCTTACTGTTAAATTCAGGCTATATAAACTGTAAGCTCCACCCGTCAGCCCAATGAAGGAAATCCAACGGCCTGGTTGAAGGTTATTCTGCGTGTACGTCTTTTCTGGCACTTCTGTAAAAATCAACTTTATTTATTAAAGTTGTTGGTTTCTAATTCAATTCTGAGTTTTTAAAATTATTCTGTGAATAATTTAATCTGACTCCAAATTTAGATTGACACTTTGTATTTTATAGTATTCCTAATTTAGCAGCTGATCATTAGATTAGTTGTGACTTAATTTAGATCTATGATTTTTTGATATCCCATACTTTCAGTTGTTCGTTCATTAGGGACCCGATGCCGCACAGAGATACTCGCCCAGGGTTTGCGGTAATCTCACGGACATAAACTCGCCAGTCTGATTTTCGTCAGAGGGTATAATCAGCTTGCTAATACCTTTAGTTTGGTTGCCTACTGCTCACTCAAAACCAAAGTGTAGTTTAATTTAGCCGCTTCCATATACCTTGCTAAATCAGGTGGAAAACAGAAATCAAAAGGTCTCTAGATGAAGTGCCTACTGCTCCTTCATTCGTGCGCCTTCAGTTTGTTTTACCCTGGACACAGATTTAAGGTAGCATTAGCCTCCCATAATTTACTGGTAACAATGATTTCAGGAGAGTCCAAAATAAATCAAAATTTAACATTTATTTTGCCAGGCAGGATTAAACATCAATTAAAAAGTTTAAAAGAATACATAACACAACTTGATCAGCAGAAAATACAAAACACAATTTTGAAACATAATAAAAGCGATTTCAAAGAGTCAGCATACCTGGCAAGTAGAGAGACACACAGCAACAGTGTGGGAAGTCCGATTACAGAAGCTTCCTTGAGTGGTTTGCCAAATCCCTTTAAATACCCACATCTTAACAAAAGGACAGTAAACATTTAGCACCAAATATTTATGCAGCTTTTGTTGGACCCTTTCTCATGCCTCAAAGGGTCACACACCTGGTTTTGGGGATCAAACAAATGGTTAATCAAGATCTTTATTGGGGCATCTCCCACACCAGGAGAACAAGTTTTGTTTTCTTTATTCTTGTTTGTTCTTTTGATGTGGGAGTAAAACCATCTTATCACTCGCACCTGAAGTATTTACATTGATGTCACTTAAAACAACTAAGATAGTAGATTTGTGAGGTTTGCATGGCCTGAGGGGAAGGAGAGGTTGTTAAGAGTCAGGAACTCAGCATGAGGGGGAAGAGAGGAGGTCGAGCCAGGTGTCGCCCTGTGCTCTTTCTCGCAGATCCTAACTTGAGATTAGAGAGTTTTATTGTTTTATTACAGGATAGAAATCTTGAATTCAGCCTTGGTAAAATCCATCCTTACAAAACTTCAAGCCAAAATGAATAAAACAATAAAATAAAGAGTTAAAAAATAACATTAACCGTTATTTTTTAATCAAACCGGTTTCAGAATATTAATAATACTGAAGGAACAGAATTAAATGATTGAATTGTTTTCCATTTTTAAGCCTCCGTTTATTCTCATCTTTACCTTGTGTTTGTGTGTGTGGTCTGAAATAAACAGATGAATAACATTACAATACATTAAATAATTACAATATACATTCTTCTGTAGCAGTCACTTAGAAGCATTTATAGTAATTTGAGGTCAAATGTGAACTGCGCATGTGCATTGTGTGCGCGTGTCTGTAAGAGAATGCAAATGGTGTGCAGGAGAATAGATAACCACTCTATCGACTTTGTGCTTTTTCCATTTATTATCCTTTTTCTATTTGTAACCTAAGTTGAATGTTTATTTGTATCCTTTTCTCTCACTCATCCCCAAGTATGCGGACAAGTGTGACGGTGTATAAGTCATTTTATTAAACCCAGGGAAAATACGCCAGCTCTCGCCTTACGTGCATCATTTCCTCGAGCCCTACACATTCCCGAACAGTTTGGATCTACCAACGTTGTCTCATTCTCTTCTGCTGGTTACAAATTATCAATGGACGTGTTCGTGGATCGATGGGTTTTCCAGTCAAGGCAACTAATGTTAGCTTGCTAACCGCAGAGAGCGTGTGGAATTCAGTTGATGTACATGCAATCGCGTTTCGTGGATTTTTTTCTGTTTAAAGACTTGTATGAGATCGACTGGAGCTGCAAATAGTGCAGGTGAACTTTATGTTGTTTTGTTTCGTCTAGTTGGTCAAATTTTTCAACGGGTCGGACAGTTTATTGTTCTTTGAATTCATAACTTTGTTTAAAGAGACTTAAGAAAGAAGACAACACTTGGAATATTTATTTTGAATTTTTTTTCTTCTTCCTCACGAGCGTCCTGAGTTCTCATGTTTCCACATGCGCCCAGTTTTGCAATCTGTTTAGGAAGATTTTTCTGCCGTCTGATAATCAGGAGCACATTATGAGAGGTATCCTGGACCGAGTTCAGATGCCAGAGAGCCTTTTCCTATGTTTGTCGCCCACATGCTGAGTGAATTTCGAAAATTGAGAACTCCGCCTCCTCAGCTGGAGCAAATCGAGTTAATATGCAAGCATGCTGTGGAGAAATACAGGGTAGCACTCTATGGTACTGCAGTAACATCCATGATGGACCTTCTTTTACATGCGCATGAGCTACATGCAGTCTTGGGTCCGTGTGGTTCTTATGCGCCCCAAGTCTCGCAGTCGGTTCCTGTCATGAGGGAACTTTATTTCAAGTGTTTGACGCCGGGGTTTACTTCCCGTAACTGTCCATCTTGTAGACTACAGAGTAGTCCTAATGTACGCTCAGGAGGTTCGACAAGTCAGCACACTGAACAGACTATGGAGATGCAAATTTCAGAACATCAAAGTAACATGGCGCGTACAGTGGTTGCGGACCCGGGTGCCTCAGTTAGGCCCAGGTCGGGAAACTTCACCCCCCAAGACAGTAACTGAGCCTCACTTATCTGCCTCATTAAAGTCCACTCAGCTTGCTCTTGGTCATGTGGAAGACATCACATCCTCATCTTCCTGGAATACACCCTTCCGTGTTCAGGTCAATTTTCACGGCCAGGTACTTGAAGCTACCCTGGATACGGGTGCTTCCATTTCAGCAGTGCGAGCGGATGTTTCGAAAATGGTTCCTGGGGGGTCTTTTAAAACAACAGTTGGTCTGCGCGCCTCCTTTACAGCTTGGAGATGGGGTGTTGTGGTTTAGCTTGGCTACAGTTTGGTTTCATGAGCCAGCGCTTTTACCATCGTTTTGCAGTCATCGAAAACCTTTCAGTGCCGCCGTCTTGGGCATGGATTTTATGATGAGAGCTTCTGTCATGATTCAGGTTCCTTCCAGAACGGATGTTCTGGGGTGATGTGCCAGAGGCCTCAGAGGAGCTGGAGGGAGTTACTTGATGTCACCAAGTCACAGTATACTTGGTTTAACATCCAGTTCTTCTAGTTTGGCTACAAAAGTGGATGAGGCTGCTCTAAATGATGGTGAAAAAATTAAGCTTGCTGAGTTGTTGAGATATTTTTCTGATTTATTGATTGACATCTAGGCCATACTTCCCTAGTTGAGCACAAAATTGACACAGGTCAGGCCAGACCTGTCCATCTTGCTCCATACCGTACCTCACTTGCGAAGAAAGAACTGATTGAGAGGCAGCTCGACATGATGCTAGCAGAAGGTATTGTGGAACCAGCATCAGGGCCTTGGGCTGCACCAGTTGTCATCGTTCAAAAGCCTTCCGGTGAACCAAGGTTTTGTGTAGATTATCGAGGGCTGAACCGTTTTACGGTGAAAGACTTGTACCCACTTCCGAGAATAGACAAGTCCCTTGATTTTCTTGCGAGAGGAAATTTTGTGTACACAATCGATCTAGCCAGGGGATATTGGCAGGTGGCCGTGGAGGAATCGTCAAGGCCTAAGACTGCTTTTATTTCTCACCGTGGGTTGTACCAGTTCCGTGTTCTTCCTTTCGGCCTGTGTAACGCCCCAGCCACTTTTCAGAGGCTTATGAACTTGGTTCTGGCAGGTCTTATCTACAAGTCGTGCACAGTTTACCTTGATGATATTGTGGTTGCCTCGCCCACATTTGAACAACACCTGATAGACCTTGAGGAGGTCCTGGTCCTGGCTAGGCTTAAGTCTGCTGATCTCTCAATCAAGTTGGAGAAGTGTCAGTTCTGTAGGAAGGAGCTTACCTTCTTGGGGTATCGGATCACAAAGGACAACATCCTACCCAATGAGGAAAAGGTGAAGGCAGTTGTTGATTTTTGTTACTCTGGTAAACGTCAAGCAGGTGAGACAGTTCTTGGGTCTGACAAGTTACTATTGGTGATTCATTCATGAGTATGCACGACATGCTGAACCTCTTTTTGCTGTTACGAGGGCCAATGTTCCTTTTCTGTGGACACAAGACTGTCAAAATGCTATGGATTTCCTCAAAAGTAAATAGACATCTGCGCCCATCTTGAGATTTCCACAGTTCTCACTTCCATTCTTCATTCACGTTGACGTGTGTGATGTTGGTCTAGGAGCTGCTTTGATGCAGAGGGATGAAGAAGGAAAAGACTGTGCAATTGCTTATGCCAGCCGTGCTTTGCACAAATCTGAGTGCCTTTACTCTACCCCCGAGAAGGAGTGTCTAGCGGTAATTTGGGCACTTGAGTATTTCAGACCGTACATTGAGGGACTGCACGTCACAGTTTTTTCCAACCACAGCAGTCTGAAGTGGTTGATGTCAAGACCAAACCCCACTGGAAGGTTGGCTCAGTGGTCACTTCGGTTACAGGTTTTTGATTTCGAAATTATCCATAAACCTGGAGTGTCCAACAGTATATCCAGGAACCCCTTACCTTCTTGTGGTCAGCCACTCAACATTCTTCCTGATTGTGCTGTTCTTGGGAGTCTGGACCTGCGTTCCTTGCCGTCTGTGTTGTTTATTATCTGTGGATCATTGAGAAGTTTACAGCTGAACAATCCAGATGTTGGAAAGCTGTTCAAGGTGTTGGAGAATGGTGAGAGTATATCTCCAAAAGAAGATCCTCGGTATGTTGTTTTTGATGGTCTTCTGTATCACAAAGACCCAAAAATCATCTTGTACCTTGCACCCTATGAAACAGTTTAAGCTGTACGCTCCTCAGACTATCAGGAGGTCTCTGTTGGAGTATTTTCATGATCATCCCACTGCAGGTCACGGGTGTGACTAAAATGGTGGCAAGGCTTGAACAGAGATTTTTCTGGCCTAACATGCTGTCAGATGTGAAGAAGTATGTGAGTTCATGTGCCATCTGCCAGTTCACTAAGCCTTCCCAGAAAAAACCTGGTGGTTTCATGGTTCCAATCCGCCCTCAATATCCCTGGGAGTACACAGGGGTGGACTTTTTTTGGGCCTTTTGCCCTGGACGCCGAGTGGTAACGCATATATTCTTGTGTTCGTTGATTACTTCTCGAAGTGGATCAAAGTTTGTGCTGTGAGGGAAGCTACAGCTCTTGTTGCTGCTAGAAAGCTGCTCAGTGAAGTTTTTTCCCGGCATGGTTCCCCGAAGTACTTGATATCAGACCGAGGTTCTGCTTCTATGAGTGATCTCTTCAAACACACAGTTTCTGATTTGGGTACTGAGCACAGGTTTACAACAGCTTACCACCCTCAGACCCAATGCCACTGAGCGAGTGAATCGAATGCTGAAAACAGCCATCAGAGCATATGTTGGGACCAAGCATACTTCTTGGGATCGGTTTCTTCTTCACATTTGTTTTGCCTTACGGACAGCTCAACACGAGAGTACTGGACTGAGTCCGTCAATGGTGTTGTATGGCAGAGAACTGGACATGCCCTTGGATTTCTCAACATGATTTTCTTGGAGTGGATGATCCAGGTGGGACTTCGTTGGATGCCCTGAAGCGTTTCGCTCCAGGAGGCTTCTGATCATGTTAGGTCTTTTCGGGAAGCAAGTCACTCTAAGAAAATGCGCCACTATGACAAGAGGCGTTGTCTCGTTTCTTTCTCCGTTAATGATCTGGTGCGAGTTAAGACTCATCCACGATCAGATGCATCTATGAACTTTGCTGCCAAACTTTCGCCCTTATACACAGGTCCTTACTGTGTCACGAAAAAGTTGTCTGATGTGAATTATAGACTTACTGATGTGACCACAGGAAAGGATGCTGGGGTGTTTCATGTGGTAAACATGGAACCTTTCTGTACATGGGATTCTGGTAATGTGTCAGAGATTGTGCCTGTGGAGCCACCTCCGGAAGTTCCAGAGGAGTCTGATGTGAGAATTTCTCTGTCTGATTTATTTGAGGATGTCAGTGGAGAAGGAGTGAGCGAGTGTGTTGCTCCTGCCATTTCCTGTGATTTGACTGAGGGTGATGTCGATTGTGTCAACCAAAGGTATAACCTGTGACCTAGACTTGCCCCCAGGATTACCTCGGGTTGGGAAACCAATAGATGGACCAATCCATTTCACACAGACCTGTTGGACTTAAAGTGAGCATGTGATTGTGGTGTGTATTTTGCTTTCTACACCACTGTAATGCAATGACACCATCCCAGGTCAAAAAAAAGTGCAGTAAAATACACTTTTTTTTAGTATACTTAGTACACTTCCATAATGTACTTAAAGTGCTCTATTTTCGTGAACTTATTTTGTACTTAATGTACTAAAAGCTGTACTTTAGTACTTCTTCATATAATCTTAAGAACATCTAAGTGTACTCAACTGTGCTATTTTGAGACACCATGAAATTGAAATAAAATGTGCTTTTAATATACTATCTCTGTATTAAAAAAAATGTACTTAGTAACATCTTGTAGTACACTTGAACCCATCTATCATACACTTTTAAATGTACTCATCAGACATAGGAAATACACTTAAGAACCATTTAAAATATAAGAATAATATATACAAAATGTATTCATAATGTTGTATGCATACATTATAAATACATTTTGTATATATTCATTATATATTAATCTTATATTTGAAATACATCATAAGTCTATTTTTTATGTCTGTTAAGTATATTATAAAGTGTATGAAAGATGGGTTCAAGTATACAACAAGTGGTAACTAAATACATTTTTTAAATATAGAGATAGTATGTTAAAAGCACATTTTAGTTCAATTTCATGGTGTCTCAAAATAGCACAGTTGAGTACACTTAGATGTTCTTAAGATGTTCTTAAGAAGTACTAAAGAAGAGCTTTTAATATATTAAGTAGAAAATAAGTGCACGAAAATAGAGCACTTTAAGTACATTATGGAAGTGTACTAAAAAAGTGTATTTTATGGCACTAAATATATTTAAATTGTGCTTTGTGGACACACTTAATATGTTAAATTATACTATACTAAGTGCATATTAAATGTATTATTTTGAAACAACTTGAAGTATAATAAGCATATTTCAAGATGTACTTAAATTCATGTTTTAAGCTATTTGCAATATATTGAATTAAAAGGGACCCATTTTAAGTACATTTAGTGCAATTTAAGTGTATTTTTTCTAAATACATTTACAATGTACTTTTAATACTTCTGCTATTACAGTTAGAGTATATTTGAAGTATTGTTTTAATGTGCTTTATGTACATTTCCAATACAATTTCAGGTCATTACAAATGCATTAGCATAACACTATAAAGCTGTTTTTATCTGTACACACACACACACACACACACACACTTTGAAATCTAAAAAATTTAATGCACTACATATTGTGTACACCATTACAAATATTCTTACAGTACATTAAAAAAGTACAGCAGCATTTAATCTTTTGACCAAAATACTTTCAAAAAAGTAACTGAAAAACAAAGTACAGAAGTGAAGTGCATTTTTTAACAATTGTAAGCATGCAAATGCCTGAACCAAACAAAGAAACCAGAGTTTAAATGTCACATCTTCATCTTCAAGTGGAGGGTCACTTCTTTGAGCACAAACGTGTACTTTCTGCAACTGAGGGCTTGTAATTCAGACACTGTACTATTTGAAGACTGCTTTATCACAGGATCTGTGAAAGGGAAAAAAAAAGAATTTGTATAAAATTAACAAATGAATAACAGTTTTTATATCCTCATCAAGCTTGACATACAAGTGTCCATTTTATCCTCTTGTCTGTCGTCACTATGCAACACTCTGAGTTACGCTAAACATAAGATTAGAAGCCCAACACCATTTACAGTGAGCAGAGTTCAATCACAAAGACACTGATATTGATATTTGAAACAATAAAGCAAACTGTGAGTATTACAGGATATGTTTTTTTTTTAAAAATCGCTATAACAGAGGTGATACGACATTAAAACACTCTTCGCTTGTCTCTGCACTCAGATTTCAGTTTTTAATTTTTTAATTTATGCAAACAGCATACATTTTCTTTAAGCTTTAACAGCATACATTTTCTTTAATCTTCATCTGATCACGTCTGATTGGTTAAACTGAATGTAGCTGCATTGAAAAAGACGCGCTGTTACACTTTGTATCAAAAATACGACTAGCATATAAAAGTAAAGTTAATCAAATACAAATCTTACCTGGAGTCACAAAATAACGGGGTTCCAAAGGCCATACGAAAGAAAAACTGAGATATTTTAATGAAATCTCAGAGATTTATATCCCTCCAATGAAAGACGATTCACCAAAACGTTTTCAAAAAGGCATCGCAAAAAACAGTAACGCATATGAATCGCGTGGTCACTTCCAAGTGTTCTAAAGTGACACGATTGCTCTAGTCTATAATTTAACAGTTTAAATTTAGTCTTTTATTAGCATCCAAGGCACATAGGCCTTGTATGCGCAGCTTATCTGTTAAACAGCTTCTCTCAGGTGAGAGCCTGCAGCTCATTATCATAAGAACCAATCAGAGCTGTTCAACGGCCCTGGAACCAATCAGGTTTCGTCACGTGTGTTACACAGTTGATTAAATTTAAACACAAGTAAATATATAGCTAATTTTTAAGCATCATTAGAAAATTGATTTATGGTGCATTTCAAATAATATGATGTTGAAATCCTTGCGGGAGTAGTACTCTATTACAGTTAACATAGCCTATGTAATGGACAACAGCCTTTTTTTAAGTAGCATAACCGTTTACAGGTACAAATAAGTAAAACTGAACAACATATTAAACAACATTTTAAATATGCTTATGGCAATGCTTAATAATAGTTGATAAATGTTTATAATACATTAAGTTTGTACATTGTAAATGATAAAATCTTTTTCAAAAATATATTTTGAAAATATTAAAATTCTAAATATATAAATATTTAAAATAGGCTATATTGCATTAGGCCTACACATAGTTATTAAGTACATTTAAACCCACTTAAAGCTGAATCCTTTTGCTATTTTCTTAAAGTACATATAAAAAATAATTTAAGTAAGAGTAACATAACTATTTTTTCTGTAAATACACTAACTTCAATAAAAATATACTTGTGTTTAGCATATTTTTTTTAAAAATGTATCGAAGCATATATTTATTACCAATGTTAGTAAACTGTTTAGAAATGTATTAAATGTAGCGTCTGGACTAATCAGGCACACAAAATTATTCAATATAGTTAATGAATTACCTATGAACTCACTTTATCAAAGCTCTGTGAACCCATCCCCCTAAAACTGCAACTAGCATCCCAAACTAGCTAAACTACAGGAAGAACTAGGTGTCCTGTTACAGATACTTGGACCTTTTACGATCAGGAACAATTTTGCAGAGACTAGTGACTCATTCTTTCTGAGAAGGACAAATAAACTCTCTTAATCCTATGTATTTCTCTATATAACCACTTGGGAAATGTATAAACATGTATCCAATTTTCCCATATCACGATTTCTTTTATAGGCTTTATTCTATGTATTAATTCTCTCTTTTGAACTATTTTGGTATTAATGTTCCATAGTTGCAAATGTATAGTTGACTGAGATCACATTGGCAGCATGTTTGGTATCTACGGACTCCACTTTAATTTCCTATTTGGTAATTTATGTTACATGTTACTAACTCTGTGACACATTAGTATTATAAGAATCTAGAGGGTTCTTTTCTCATTCATCCAATCCAGTGTCTTATGCTATATCTTGCTACAGACAAAGACTCGTAAAACTTCCCTCCAAGGGGGCAACTCCTTATTGGCTCAGACACCTTAAGAAGGTGTACATCTTCACCCTTATATTCACTGATCACGAGATCAACTCCTCTCTTCGCTCTTCCTCCTCTTCTTCTCTTTACTGACAATGCTGACGTCAAGATGACGCTTTAAGAAGCTAGAAGCTTCTATGGAACCCCAGCTTGTGCCAGGCCTCGGCCTAGACCTTCCATTCACCAAAGATCCTCTGAATCCAACTGGTTCTCTTCATCAAGACAATACAGCAAAAGATTCAACAGAGCCTCCACAAATTGCATCAGGACAGTTTTATTCAACTTAAAGAGAGACATGCAAGTATCAACTTAGTCTCATTATCGATACATTGAGTATCCTTACCCCTTTTAAAGAAGGGCCTGTTAAAACTAAACTGATGGTTTGCTCAAGGCTGTTGATCTGCTGAATGTCCAACAATGCTGTAACTTCCTGCTTTAACTGTACTCTGCTTTAGCTCTCTCTCTCTCTCTTGGTAAACTGTATGCATGTATGTGTGTGAATGTTAGAGTATTTAAGTGTTTAGTTTAATAAAGTCTTGTTCATGTCACACGTAAAGTTGTCTGTGCTTTGCGCTCATATACGGGAGTCCCTATTCATGTCGGTCCTGACTACAGGCTTTAGTAGAATAAAAATGTTATTTCCCATAACCTGGAAATGAACATTTCTTAGAATTAATAAACAATTAACACTGTGGTTCACTGGACAACAGGTTAATTGATTGTAATATTAATTTTATTCATTAAGTTAATTTTTATTAACTGATTCAAATATAATAATTTAAATTATAACTAGTTATGATTAATTATTCATATTTATTTGAGCTAATGCTACATAAAAATTGTTGTTTGCAGATATATGTTAAAACTGTACTAAGCATATATTATTACCAAAGTACTTCTAGTATACTGTTTAGAAATATATTAAATGCAATTCAAAAATATTTTTAATGCACTTTTAATAAGTATGTTGGGAATACAAATGTAATATTAACACTTGCATTTCAAGTAGGCTATATTTTTAATACATTTAATATATACATTCAATGCACTAATAAACTATTTAAGTGTTAGTGCGAATTAGTGCATTTATATTAAGTATACTTAAGTACCACAGTTAGGAAAATGTACTTATAACCAGAACATTAGTAATATATTTGTAATAAAATGAATTTCATTTAAACTTAGGATTACTACATAAAAGTCTACTAAGATTGAACTAATTTTAAAGCATTGAAAGCACACTTTTAAAAAATACACTAATAAAACTCCTCTATATATTTTGCGGTAGTATACTTTATTTCAATGCACTAATAAACTATTTAAGTATTAGTGCTAATTAGTGCATTTATATTAAGTATACTTAAGTACCACAGTTGGGAAAATGTACTTATGACTAGTACATTAACAATATATTTGTAATAGAATGAACTTCATTTAAACTTAGAATTACTACATAAAAGTCTACTAAGATTGAACTAATTTTAAAGCATTCAAAGCACACTTTTAACAAATACACTAATAAAACTCTCATGTATATTTTTGAGGTAGTATACTTTATTTCAATGCACTAAAAATATATTTAAGTTGTATTAGTATTTAGTATACTTTTCCAAGTGCAGTGAAGTACAACTAAAGTACAAATATACTTTAAAATAGTGTATTTATAGTGTATGACTTTGACACTTCTATTTAGCACCAAAATAAAGAATGTACTACAAATGTACTTGCTTGTATTTAAGTATTTTTTTTAATGCACTCAAGTATACTTTTTTTTGACCTGGGATACTATGCTGTTAATGGTTTTTGTTGACTGTTTCTAGGTTAATCGAAGTTGTGTTTTGTTCTTGTGAATATGATATAAGCAGTTGTAAAGCTCCAGATATAAGCTCCTGTAAAATGTATTTTGCCATGGGTTTATGTAATGCCTATGTGTTTTTTTTTTTCTGCTTGTGACCTTTTCTTTTTATGTCCTTGGTCAAAAGGGTTTCAATGAGTTTAAGTCATGTATGTCAGTATTTCTCATAATTTATTTAACCTTACTTTTCTGTGAGGTCGGAGTATTTACAACTATTCATGTATGAAGTTGTTTATTTACTGTATCTTCACAGTGCTATTAGCTGAGGACAGCCAATTTTTCCAGGGGGGACTCTGTAACAGTCACTTAGAAGCATTTATAGTAATTGAGGTTGAATGTGAACTGCGCATGTGCATTGTGTGCGCGCATCTGTAAGAGAATGCAAATGGTGTGCTATCTCTGCTATCACTCTATCGACTTTGTGCTTTTTCCCTTTTATTATCCTTTTCTATTTGTAACCTAAGTTGAATGTTTATTTGTATCCTTTCTCTCACTCATCCCCATGTATGCAGACAAGTGTGACGGTGTATAAGTCATTTTATTAAACCCAGGGAAAATACACCAGCTCTCGCCTTACGTGCATCATTTTCTCGAGCCCTACACATTCTCTACACATTTGTTTTTCTGGGCAACAACATTTCAACTCTACGTGATAATATACATGTCATTCAACATCCAATACAATTCTCAGGGTTCTCAGGGACTGCACCACTGAAATTAACCACTAGAAGGGGCATATTGCACATATAACAGAATCAAGAATTCTCCGCAGCTCTGAGAAAACACAAAACAGATAAACAACTCAATCATTTACATTGACCAAAGCTGTAACACACAGCAGATATATTAAAGAGCACAAATAAGTAAATAGACCTACATTTTCTCATGAACGCAAACAAAGAATTTAAACTTTAAAGGTTAAGATACAGGAGGATATGATGGGGTCTGATGCTTTGTTAAATTGAGTATTAACTAGTGTATTACTTTATTTAAAAGAAATATATATTTATATTGAAAGACTAACTACCACCCCTCAACCACTTGTTGTCATGTGACACAATTAAAGGTTCATGAGCAGTTTAATGTGATGGAGGATAAACTGCAGAGAATGATTATTTTAACATGATTAAAGAATGATTAAAGCATGCATATATCTGTGAATCATCATTAAATCTGTTTTATTGACACCTTTGCAGCTTTTTACCGTCTCAACGACCAAAAGAGCATGCGTGTCATGCAGACACAAACACAAACAAGAACCCTGTCAGGATTTTCTCTCATTGCCAGTCTCTTTTAAAAACTCTCAGGATGTGGTAAGCAGACCTTTGCTCATCTGAATTACTCTCTAAGAATGTTTAAGTTCACTGATTCACTAATGTTTACTGTCAGTTGTTCATACTTTAGTCTGTATAACGGCTCCTGAATTTTTTCTCTGTGACTAGAAAAAACACACTTCAACTGATGCCTTTGATTGCTTCAATTTTAATGTCTTTTTCCACAGACAGTCGACATCATCCATCAAATGAACACTGTGAAAAACTGAAAATAAATAAAAATTACAATCAAATTTGTGAAGTGAATTTTGCCATGACGTCGTTTGATTAAGACCATAGCTTATTAAACATGATACATACAGTAGCTATCTTAAATTATGCACAAAATACAAGCAAACATACCGTGTGCTTTTCAATAAGGATTCAGGAGACATTATGAGACATCTTCTTATCAAATTCTCAATCTTTGTGTCCGATAACATCACTTCTCAATTCTAGTCATCACCTCATGGTTTCCATTGCTCACACAAAAATCACATGACCAGTATATCTAATGCTAGTCATTTACTCCACTAGATGTCACTATTGCTAGCTATCATGCAAATAAAATATACAATACTCAAACAAGTATTCAATTATTTATGTTTATAACAACATTTATAACAAAAAATAAACTTTCAAGTGAATATTCAGTGAAAAAATGCTCTTTATCTGCGACAGCTACAGTCTGACTGATTCGTCAATCTCATGATCAAGCTAATAGTGATATTTAGATTCATTAAATATTGGTCAAATGTTTGTTAAAGTGAACCTTTAATTCAAAAACATAAAAATAGCTTTTTTATTTAGTTTATTCGAGCTTCTTATCTAAACAACATGAATCTTTGCTCCATTGCTCATTGAAACATGGCTTCAGTGGGACTCTGTTGAATATATGTCTATATTTTAAATGTGTATTAATGTACAAGCACGTCACAATAATTGAATGATCAGTGCAACAGTGCAATCTGATTTATTTATTTATTTTGAAATATTTCTTTCCATTTAGGAAGATGCTTTAAACAAATATGTTGATCAAATGTGTGAAGCATATCAGATGAATTGTCTTAACTGTCAGAAAACAACAGTCTGGGCAAGTATCTTTTCTATCAGGTATTATCTGTTTTAATGTGAAATAATTTGTGAAATTAATGTGGATTGATTTACATTTAAGTAAATCAGTTTAAAATGGTTCTGTTAACAGTAAAACTGCAGTACATAAACTCTTCCATACTTTAAATGAAAAGAAAATACACAATAACATTTTATAAACTGAAATACTGAAAAGTTATAAAAACTGGGTTATCCATTTAATAATAATGCAAATACTCTTTTCTCTTTTGATTTGTTACAGAATCCTCATGTGATTGTAACATATACTTTTGGTTTTTGGTTTGGATGTTAAACTAGTCAGTAATAATTTGTTGTTGATTTGCATCTAATTGTTCAATGCTGTATTTGCTTCATGAATACTTTGTGAAGAAAGAAAGCACAACTCATTCATGCTTGTTTTCATATTGAACTAAATTATTTTCTCAACAGGAAAGTGAGGTGATCAGCTTTCCAAAACTACTGATTATTCAGTTGAGGAGGTCTGATGGCCAGGAAGTGATCATTCGTCCTAAGATTGAGGTACTGAAATAATTTGTGCCTCAGCCCTACAAAGTTTAGCTCCAGCTTAATGAAACACATTGATCCAGCTAATCAAGTCCTTCGGTCTCATTTGAAAATGACGGGTCTGTGTGCTGGAGCAGGGTTGGAACTAAACTCAGTAGGGCTGTGACCCTCCAGGAACTGATTTAGGTATCAATATGTTTTTGGATGCATGTGTTGGATGTCTTATTGACCCTTCTGAGTTCACTCATGAGCGGGTTAGTAGAGAACTCAATGACCCAAGCTGCACGTGTCCAGTAAGGGAATCATCCTCACTGTGAAGTGCTGGAGGCTCCAGGAACAGTTGAACACACCTGCACTGCAGTGCCGGGAATTACAGTTACACCCCATAATAGACCAGAATGATCAATGAAGACCAGGAGTCAAAGCTGAAGTTCAGTCAGGTGACAGGATTTACTGAAGACAAAGTTCTCCACACTTTCAAAGACTGTAGAAAACGAGTTAGAGATCCAGCCTCAAACTAACGTAGAATACAGAAACACTAGTACTGACAGTTGAATGAATAATCATTTCTACAGGTTCAGGTTAATAGTACAGATAATTCTAGCAGCATCTGAACATGGTCTTCAGTTCTTTACACAAATGAAGTCATTTGAAGGCATTATCTGTGCCACTTTCTGTTCTGTTACCTGAGAAACTTTGGTAAGGGTCACAGGTGAGACATCACTCCAGAAGGACTCTTCTCATCTGAGCCACTGTTGAATTCTGCTGGAGAATATTGCTTTGGCAGATATATCCATATTTGACCCAAACATGGGATGAAAAAACAGTCTTTTGTAGAACGTGAAAACTACATCCACACAGAACACTGACATAAACTTCTACACATGATTCATAGTTTAATATAGTGACCGATGTTGCTATAAACCTGAAAAAGAATTACATGTGCTAAGTGTGTGGATACCTGTAATGTGTTATTGACCTTCATGACCTTAAGCCGGGTGCACATTGTGCGATTTATAACAGTCCTTTACGATTGTTGTTTGTCAGATTGTATGAACATGATCCTCATGTCACACTGTGGGATCTCAGCTGTTATTAATGTCAGATTGTACGACAGTCAAGATGCATTAAAAACTGACACGCAAATGAAAACTTGTCCGGAGTAGTACATCATTGACCCACACAAGTTCAGTGACTGAGCTCCATTACATGCGGGACTGAAATGGTGGCTAACAAAGACATCAAGTGTTTATTTTGATCATGTCTTGTCTTGAAAAACGAAGACAATTTGAAGTTTGTCGTAGGAGAATCACACTGCAGGACTGTGTGCCAAATCTTCTGACACTGCCAGAATTTCATCCCAACGGTCATTAACCGGCTGTTGGTGAACATGTCAAACTAGCGATCAAAGACTACAGATTTTAGCCTAGTATTATAGGAATCTTTTAGGATTTGCCAAATTTGTCTCAGACGACCAAATTGTGGCCAAAATCGCAGAGTGTGACCTGGCTTTAGACACAGTTAAGAGTTCAAACTTAGTTCTCTTTCTACAAAATAGAACTCCTGGTTAATGTACTTGTATGAGCAAATAATAAATTACAAAACAAGTACATTTATTCTCAGGAAGTCAGGCTAAATGAGTAAACTTATTATATTCTGGACATGGGTCAGAATCTCAGATACAAAATACAGACATTGATGTGTCAGTTGTGGCTTAAATCATGCGCACGACACTGGAGAATATAACAAACAGTCTTTAATATGTCCAAAAGCCAAAAGGGAACATGCATAAATCACATGGAGTAATATAGCACACAACCACATAAACTAAAGTGAGAATGAACACTGAACAAAAGGAACAGAGATCTTAAACACACAGAGAGAGCTTCTTAATAAATCAGAAACAGGTGTGTGATTAATCAGAAACCAATAATGACCACAGGCCTGCTGCATGAAGCTAGTTGAACAAACTCAGTTTCAGAATAGGTTTAGATTTGACAATCCATATATATCCAACCTGGTTTAGATCAGGTTCAATGATCTCATAATGCTTGGTATAAACATTCTGTCAACTCAGATTTAATCCAGAGTTTGTGATTAGGCTTGTTTGAGATGAGCAAATTCTGCACAGAACCGATCACCGGTGATCACCGCAAGATGCATGCTGGTTAGAAATGTGTCCGAAGGTGGGCCGCCTTGCTCTGATGTCATGCTGATGTGTGTCAAAAACCTCTTGCGAGGGCGAGGCGGCCTCATCGGATTCTGCAGTCGAGCGCAGTTGCTCTCGTGTCTTGATCATTGTTTATTTTCATATAAAAGCAACAGAACTTAAATTACATCCAGTTTATCAGCAACACAGCGCATGAGTGTGAATCCCAAGATATCTGCCTTTGATCTCGTATGTGTCTGATCCACTACGAGAATAGAGAACTGTCCGTCTGTCCTGCACATTTTTTACTCCTCCCCTCACTGCAGCCGCCTACTCTCGGCTGAACTTCAGGCATCTCAAACAAGCATATTAACTCTGAAGCACATGAACCGGAAAGTGTGATGTGCGACAAACAGCCAATCTCACGGAAGATGGAGATCCTCTCTTGCGGAAGATGAACGTGGTCGTGTTTACAAGCGCTTATCAGGATCAACTAAACACTGGATTTTTAACAGTATGTGAATGTAGTGGACTTAAGTTCGTAGTAAGGGAAGGAAGAGGTCAGGGACGGCGAACAACTGCTGACTGAGTCTTTATTAAATATCAAACGGTTCAACAGAAAGGCTGTGCAACGCACAATAACGAAAATAAACAATCCACAAAGGACTTCACTCCAGGTTCGGCATACGCTATCCACAAGGGCTTCTCTCCAAGTTTGGTTTACACCATCCACAAGGGCTTCACTCCACGAACCTCGGCACGACTCAGTCAACAGTTCCCCTCTCTCTCACACACTCCTGCTTCTCACGGCGTTTTGTCCTGTCTCCGCGCCAATCACTGGAATGAGAAACAGGTGTTCGTGATTTGTATTCAACCCACTCACTTACCACGCGTCTCCCGCTATTCTCTCCGGTTGCAGACCTCGCTGAACCACGCCCCCCTCGCCACATACCCCCACCGCCCGACTCAGGCCGGGGAGCCGTCCGGCCTGCAGCCCCCCCCCCCCATTTCTGGAGAGGAAATCGGCCACAGCCATCCGAACACCCGGCCTGTGGACCACCTTGAACTTAAAAGGCTGTAGGGCCAGATACCAACGAGTGATCCGCGCGTTGGTATCCTTCATGCGGTGGAGCCACTGCAGGGGAGCGTGGTCCGAACAGAGAGTGAATTCCCGTCCCAGGAGATAATAGCGGAGGGTGAGGACGGCCCACCTGATAGCCAAACACTCTTTTTCTACGGTACTGTACTTAGCTTCTCTCTTAGAGAGCTTGCGGCTAATGTACAGTACCGGCTGCTCCTCACCCTCTATCTCCTGGGACAGGACAGCACCCAGCCCTCTGTCCGACGCGTCAGTCTGCAACAGAAAAGGGAGAGAAAAGTCAGGAGAGTGAAGCAATGGCCCGCCACATAGAGCAGCCTTTACTTGGGTGAAGGCCTGCTGGCACAGCTCCGTCCACTGGACCGTATCTGGAGCATCCTTTTTAGTTAGATCAGTCAACGAGCTGGTGAGGGCCGAATAGTTAGGTACAAACCTTCTGTAGTATCCCGCCAGCCCGAGGAACTGTCTAACCTCCTTTTTGGTCTTGGGGCGCGGACAGGTCGCAATCGCTGCTGTCTTGTCAATTTGGGGACGCACCTGCCCATGCCCCAAGTGGAAGCCCAGATACTTTACCTCCACGCGCCCAATTGCACACTTCTTCGGGTTGGCCGTGAGCCCAGCCCCTCTCAGCGATCTCAGGACGGCTCTCACATGCTGCATATGCCACTGCCAATCATTACTATAGATAATAATATCATCTAGATAGGCAGCCGCATACACAGCATGGGGCCGGAGAACCTTATCCATGAGTCGCTGAAAGGTAGCCGGTGCCCCGAACAGCCCGAACGGAAGCGTAACGAATTGGTGTAATCCGAACGGCGTTGTGAAAGCTGTCTTTTCTTTGGATAAAGGCGACAAGGGGATCTGCCAGTACCCTTTCGTTAAGTCCAGTGTCGAATAAAATCGAGCCGCACCTAGCCGGTCAAGCAATTCGTCCACCCGTGGCATTGGATACGCGTCGAATTTCGACACTGCATTCACCCTGCGATAGTCCACGCAGAAACGAACCGAGCCGTCGGTCTTGGGAACCAAAACTATCGGGCTCGCCCAGTTACTGCTGGACTCTTCTATTACTCCCATTTTCAGCATTGCCTCTAATTCGTCCTGAACTACTTTTTCTTGTGTTCAGGTAACCTATACGGCCGGCTGCGAATCACCACGCCCGGCTCGTCTCGACATGGTGCTGAATGAGGTTGGTACGTCCCGGCAGGGGAGAGAACACGTCTGCAATTTCTGATTGCAATTTAGACAAATCAGTGAGCTGGGAGGGCGAGAGGTGATCTCCTCCCGGGGTCAGAGCGAGGGATTGAGTATTTTATATTCGCCTCTGGCCCGAGATCATCCTCTCCGCTAATCACCGTCGCCAGCATCACTGACTCTGCCTCATTCCATTTTTTCAGTAGGTTGAGGTGATAAATTTGACGGGCCCCCCTCCTGTCGGACCGTACCACCTCATAATCGAGCTCGCCCACTTGCCGTGTGACCTCAAAGGGTCCTTGCCACTTTGCAAGTAATTTCGAATTGAAGTAGGGAGTAATACAAGCACTTTCTCTCCCGGTGCAAATTTGCGTAAGTTAGACCGTCTGTTACAGCTGGCTCTGTCTGTGCTGGGCTTGTAGCAAATTCTCCATTGATAGCCGCCCCAAAGTGTGGAGTTTTGCTCTCAAGTCCAGCACATACTGAATTTCGTTTTTGGCCTGAGATGGTCCGTCCTCCCAAGTCTCCCTGAGGACATCCAGCACCCCACGGGGCTGGCGTCCAAAGAGAAGCTCGAAGGGGGAAAACCCGTGGAGGCTTGCGGGACCTCTCGCACTGCGAATAACAGAGGTTCTAACCACTTATCCCAATTTTTGGCGTCCTCTTGAACGAACTTACGAATCATGGATTTAAGCGTGCGATTAAAACGTTCGACCAGCCCGTCCGTTTGTGGGTGAAAGACGCTGGTACGAACTGATTTAATGCCCAATAATTCGTACAGTTCGCGTAACGTGCGTGACATAAACGCCGTGCCTTGATCAGTGAGGATTTCTTTTGGAATCCCCACTCGGGAGATTAAGCGAAACAGTGCATCCGCAACACTTTTAGCGGAAATGTTGCGGAGAGCCACTGCTTCAGGATATCGCGTTGCATAATCAACAATGACTAACGCAAAGCGATGTCCCCTTGCTGATCGTTCTAATGGCCCGATGAGGTCCATACCAATTCTCTCGAAGGGGACCTGCATTAATGGAAGTGGGCGCAATGGCGCTTTTGGGGTGGCCGGTGGGTTCACCAACTGGCATTCACGACAAGACGCGCACCACCTGCGTACATTCTCGTGAATGCCCGGCCAGAAAAAGGGTCATGAGACGATTTAGTGTTGCGCCTGTCCCAAATGCCCGCCATCGGATTAGAATGAGCCGCGTGGAAAAGCATTTCCCTACGGCTCTTTGGCACTAATAACTGGGTTGTATCTTCTTTTGTCTGAGTGTCTTGGGTCACTCGATACAACCTATCTTTTATAATCGCAAAATATGGGTAAGCAAGCGGACGTCCAGGCTGGAGAGGCTGACCATCAATCATAGAGACCCTATCAAATGCATGTTTTAATGTCTCTCTTGAGACTGCTCCAGGGGAAAATCATCGCGTTCCGGAAGAATTAGTCTTCCGGCTTCACTCAGATCCCTGCAGCAGAACTCTCGGTCTCTGATCAGTCTCTCCCACCTGTACTCGCGCTTGCTCACCCCGCGTTCTTTTCCCAAGAGGCATCGAGCATAAACATCCCAATAATTGCTTAAACGCAGGCCAATCCGTCCCCAAAATTATCGGATGCCGGAGGTGCGGGTTAACTGCCACCTCAACACTATGCTTTTGTCCCCTAAATTAATTTACGGACATTACAGGATATCTTACCACATCCCGTGCACCACCGAACCCCAACCACGCGGCCTGTATCCAATGCCCCAGATGAAATCAGGCTTTGATGGACAGAGGTTTGGTTACAGCCCGAGTCCACCAAAGCCTGATAGGTACCCCCCTTGATACTCACAGGTATTTGGTACCCCCAGCCTGACCAGGGGCGGCCTGTGGATCGTCGGGGACCCGGATCACCGTCCCGACCTCCATGACCGGACATTTATCCACAAAATGATCCGGATCCCCACACCCAACCGGCCCAGACCTGCCCGCCGCTCCAGTGGCAGAGAGTGGGCTGAATAGATGGCGCGGAGAGAGGGGAGAAGCAGGAGCGGGGTCCGTCCCGGCAGCAGGGAGTCCCGCCCCCGGGGCGGGCTCTGGGTCCGTAGGAAGGTGCCTGTCCCGTTCCGCCCCGCCCTCGGGGCGGAACACGAGGTGGGCGGGCGGACGAGACCTAGGAAGAGGGACAGGTCTAGAGAGAGAGGGGGACAAAAGAGAGGGAGAGAGAGAGGCAGCTGAAGGGGTTCGCCGCCCCCTTGGCACGCCACCAGATGATCCTCCGCCAGTTGGATGGCTGAGTCCAGCGACGTGGGGCGGTGGCACTGGACCCACTCGGCCGTTTTTTTCGGGAGCGAGTGATGAATTGCTCCAGCACCACGCGATCGACGACCAGGTCCACGTCGCTTCCCTCAGCCAGCAACCATTTGCGGCACGAGTCCCGGAGCTGCTGGGCCAACGTGAAGGGTCGGCCGGACTCACCCAGGTCGAGGGAGCGGAAGCGCTGTCGGTGCTGCTCTGGGGTCCGACCAACCGCTGGACGATGGCCCCCGTAGGTCTTCATAGACCAGGAGGTTCTGGACGGGGAGCTGCTGTGCCGCCACCTGAGCTTCTCCTGAGAGGAGCGGGACCAGCCTCATCGACCACTGGTCCCGCGGCCATTTACACGCTTCAGCGGATCTCTCGAAGAGGTCTAAGAAAACTTCTGGATCATCCAGTGGGCCCATCTTATTTAAGGGCAGGTGGACAGGCACAGCGGGCTGTTCGGTGGGCTCCCGGGGAACCTCCCGGTCAATCCAGCTCCGGAACGCCTCGCGGTCCTCCTGCTGGGTCTGAAGAATAGCTTGAAAGCACCGCTCCTGGTCGCCTCTTAACTCCAGCAGGGCCTGTTGTTGTTCGCGGTGCAGGACCGCGAGGGATGCGATGATGTCCGCAAATGTGGCGGAGGACGAAGATTGCATGGCGACGTGCTCCCGTCTTCCTTCCGGGTTTCGGCACCAGTGTAGTGGACTTAAGTTCGTAGTAAGGGAAGGAAGAGGTCAGGGACGGCGAACAACTGCTGACTGAGTCTTTATTAAATATCAAACGGTTCAACAGAAAATAAACAATCCACAAAGGGCTTCACTCCAGGTTCGGCATACGCTATCCACAAGGGCTTCTCTCCAAGTTTGGTTTACACCATCCACAAGGGCTTCACTCCACGAACCTCGGCACGACTCAGTCAACAGTTCCCCTCTCTCTCACACACTCCTGCTTCTCACGGCGTTTTGTCCTGTCTCCGCGCCAATCACTGGAATGAGAAACAGGTGTTCGTGATTTGTATTCAACCCACTCACTTACCACGCGTCTCCCGCTATTCTCTCCGGTTGCAGACCTCGCTGAACCACGCCCCCCTCGCCACAGTGAAGTTTGCGGCTCAATTGTTGCAGTGAGATTCTTGAATTACTATATAGATGCACGCCGGTCTGTTATTGTAGGGACATCAACTTTACATTTTCACGCCCCTAAACATGAAGTACAACAAAATGAACTGTGATTGTTTGCGTTACGTGTCAGTCAAATGTCTTCTTGAGCGCTCTTTGGCCTATAAAAGCTGCAATAGAGTCCAGACCTTCTGTCAGTCTGAAGCTCTGGCCACGTGAAACTAGGGCTGCATTCCACTCCAGTTTTAGACACGCACTTGCAAACTTCCCTAAACACTTCCCCTCGTGGGAATCCCTGCCGGCATTTTGAAGTGCGTTCCACTTCGTGATGTGGATGAGGGAAGTTTATATGGACAGACCATCACTCCCTCGATTTTGACTGATGGAACGAGTCTACTTCACATGTACACTTCAGGCAGGTCCATAACCCACAATGCAACATGATTATGACGTCATCGCATCATAAAATTAAACGCATATCGCATTTATTTTACCCCACCACAAACAACTCTAAGATATATTAATTATTTTTAAACATTTAAAACACACATATATACATATAGAATGCTGTATTAAACAATTTTGTAAGGGGAAAAAATAAATAATAAATCAGCTCCATTGCAGATTCCAAGTGATCAAGGGATTAGGACGTTCCAGTTCAGCCCATTGCATGGGTTCCGCCAGAAGTGGGCGCTCGTGCAACGTAAGCAATGACGTACATCCGAGTCAACGAGACCGAGTGAAGTTAGCGAGGGAAGGGCATTTAAAAAATGAACTGGAACGCAGACTAGGCAGACACTAACAAGCAAATGAGCAACAGCTGAATGTAATCATGGCTGATTAATCTGGACAGTGGATTATGAGAAATGGAGTCTATGATAGTGAGGCAATAGTCTGGGGTGAAGTGCCTTCTGGTGGCCATCAAGGGCACTCCAGCTGGTGATCCTGAGAGGAGTGGCTTTATGGCATCAGATACAGGTCACTTTACTCACAGCTGATTGGTCCAGTTTGGGTTTGTGATCTCTAACTCAGAATAAATCCTGATCCGGAGCAGGTTATCCGTGTAGTGTAAGTTACCATAGCAACAAAACCTGCTAAAACCAATCCTCCTTCATGAGCCTGAGTTTACTTAAATTAATCTTGAACTTACTTGTGTAGAAACTGAAACCAGCTTTGTGCAACAGGCCACAGGAACACAGAAACACAATGAAAGTGAACAGACTCATAACATTATGATTTCCAATTCATCATATAATCCAGTAAGAGGGATTGTGAATCCACTCCAGCAGTTACTGAGAACTGTCTGATTGACTGACTGAAACTGTGAGTTTAGTTATAAAGAAGACAATATAAAACTAGTGTAATATTACATTAGTTTTGACACAGTGGCGTTATTATGACTGGGTTCCTCCTGTTTATATTGCAGGTTTCCTCTCAGACATATGATCTCTATGCCAAAGTAAACCATTATGTCACATCTGATAGTAGTGGACATCAAAGTGGACACTATTATGCAGATATCAAATGTAAAGGGGAATCTGGTGTCGATTTAATGATCGCAGTGTCTCAGAGGTATTTATATATTATATGTGTAAGTTATGCACAGGCTTTGTGTCACTGAAGAATCAGTGTATATATCTTTCATAGTGTTTTCATATAATTACTCACATCTCATGTTTTTATTTCCTCAAGAATCTCAACTGAACAGAGTCTTCATGAACGAGAGCTCCATACTCTGGTATCAGTGTTATTTTCTGATCAGCAGCTTCTGTGACTTTGTTCATGACAGATATTATTGTTTTTGTGAGTTCATATCTGAACAGATCTTAAAGTGTGTGTTTCTCACAGGAGTTCAGAAGCCTGTTTACTCGTACAGACGCAGAGAGTAAAGTGAGTATCACAGTATTTCATTACTGCAGTAAGAGAAAGTCAGCATGATGATCTCAATGTTCTGTCTGAAACTCAATCAGAGTTACACTGTCACAACAGGGCAGATGAAGTTGTGTAAATGTGGGAAACACCGTGAACTAAAGGACAACAGTTAACAAGCACTACATGTGACACAGACAGCATTTATGTCAACAAACAAAAATTGCCACACTGGCACTGCTGCTCTCAAAATTTATTAAAAAGACAATGTTTCGACCAAAGAGGTCTTCATCAGGTCAGGCAAACTGTAACTAGTCAAAAAATGAAATTTCTTATCATTTTCTCAACATGGTCAGTCACACCTGATACACCTGAAGTCATCAAACTCATCACCCAATAATCCAATCAACACTGGTAACACATGGAATCAAAATATATACAAAAATAAATAAATAAATAATGTGTAAATATAAAAGCTTCCCTCTGTAATAAGATTTTATTAATATCACCACCCCTTCTGGGTACTTGTATTTGTTCAATGCCTAAATAGCCAAGAGTAGATAAATTATGTTTGAAAGCATTAAAATGCACAGCAATGGGATTTGTTGGTCCTTCAATCGCATGTTACTACTGTGTACGGCTATACACCATTTTAAACAACGTTTTGTTTTACCTATATAGGCCAAACCACAGGAGCATATTACACAAAATTATTCCCTTAATCTCAGTCTGTTTCTCTGACTGCAGGTGACTAAAAGTGAGATACTGTTGTGAAATCACATTGTCCACATCTATAATTGCCATCAGGGACTGAAAAGGGATTAATGGATCGTTCCGACACTTGGTCAGCTCTCACCACCATTTGCCGTATATTGTGGGCTCGTTTATGAACAATTCGTGGAGGATCTTTATAACACTGACTCAGTGAAGGGTCAGAGCTTAGGATATGCCATTGTTTATGTGCTATGTTTGCAAACTCATTACTTACAGCAGAATATTAGAAAATACAGGACAATCTATTGTTGGTCGATTTAGACACAGTTTGAGCAAGGCACTCTTTCTGATCAGTATTTTCAAAGTATGCCACAGCCTCTTTAATCCAAGTATTTTCATAACCTCTCTCGTAAAGCCTCTGACACAGATCTTCAGATTGTGTCTCGTACCTTCCATTATACGTACAAATCCTACGAGTCCTCTTAAACTGACTAATCGGAAGACTCTTTTTTAAATGAGTAGGATGAAAACTCTGTAGAATCGTATTTTTATCTGTAGGTTTTCTATACAAATCTGTCACAGATTTATCATCATTTTATTATAAGTAGATCAAGAAAGCTAACCTGAGAGGCATTATAATCGATGGTGAATTTAAGATGTTCACTACTGCAATTTAAAAATAGTTGAAAATCAAGTAATTCATTTCTGAGCCACACCATATAAGAAAATATCATCAATGTATCGTACCACAAAAAAAAAAAAAAAAAAAAAATGGGTAAGAAAGAATGACCATTGGATTAAATTCACATTCATGTTCAAAGTGACCAACATACAAATTCACATAATTGGGAGTCATTGTGCTACCCATTGCAGTTCCCTTAATTTGTAAAAAGAAAGAATTTTTGTAGATAAAGTTTTTAGTCAACACCAATGCTGTCAGTGTCTTTAGACACTCAATACTAGGACTTTTATTACTAAAACAATCACATAGAAAAATTCAATAGCTTGTATGCCGTTCATGTGGAATATTAGTTTATAATGATATAACATTATCCTCACCTCTGTAATATGCTCGTCCCCTACACTCCTACTCGCTCACTACGTTCCTCTGACTCTGGCCTTCTCGTTGTCCCTCAGCATTGCCTCTCTTCAATGGGGGGCAGATCATTCAGTATTATTGCACCCAAACTCTGGAATTCTCTCCCACGCTCACTCTGTTGTGTAAATAATATCTCTGAATTTAAATCATTACTCAAAACTCACCTGTTTTCTGAATGTTATACCTCTTGATTTATCTTACTGTTTGCACTGCATTATTACTATTATTTCTCTGAATGTTATGTCTCAAATCCTGTTTTGTAATTTTGTACTTGATTCCTTTTTCTGTATATTTCCATGTGTTTTTTTTTTTTTTCTCATTGTCTACTCGTATGATCTCTTCCTTCTTATGTAAAACTGTAAAGTGTCCTTGAGCTCTGGAAAGGCACTATAAATAAAACTTATATAATAATAATATAATAATAATAATAAACAAGTAATACTTGATTGTGAGGCATGGACTGTAATATTTTAATCATATCCATAGAATCCTGTACAAAAGAAGGAAGACTTTGAACATAGGTTTTTAAAAAAGAATCAATAAACACAGATATTTTTTCTGTTAATGAACCCATACCAGCAATAATAGGTCTCCCTGGAGGGTTAAAAAGATCTTCATGAATTTAAAAGATCTTGAATTAGATTAAAAACATCAAATTCATTTTCTGTTATGTAGGATTATTACTGAACGAAGCACATTAAATGACCAAAACACTCCATTCAAAACAGATCAAAGATAATCAACTCATTCCCCCACCAAGACCTGCATGAATCACAACGTTGCTTAAAGATCCTGTTCTCCAATTGCCGCCATTTGGGGACCATTTACTGTAGGTACAGATCAAAAGGACTATCTGTCACTTTGTTGACGAAGGAACAGATGGATCAACAAACTCCAAGATACAAAGCGTAAATCCCCACAGTTATCAGCAAATTCGGACTTGTAACACCTCGCAAGGAGAAAATCACAGCAGGTCATCAGGGGAATCTTCTCCAAGAAACATTCCCTTCTGCCCAGCTTTGCATTTCAAAGACATTCCAAAGTTCCCTGGCAGACTATATAGCTACTCTTTGTGTAACAAAGACAATTTAGGAAATATTGCCAAAAGACATGAACTTATCACCAAAACAGCCTCTAACATTTCATATGTATCAAGTATGCTTTTATTTTGTTTATGAAACCTATGTGATTCTTTCCGTGTATTTTAAAACGTTAATTACAGGTAAATTTGAAGGAAATTTACCTCAATTACAGAAAGTGTGTGCTGTTTGGTATGGTTGTGATGAATGAATGTTTGTCAATATTTTTGGTGTAAAATTGATTTATGTAAAATGTACAGCTTTTGAACTAGTAAGGTTAAATTCTCAAAGTTCTGATCAAAAATTCCTAAAACTTGAGAACAAAGGACCATATGGACTAATTGCATACAAGGACAGGAGAACTGGGCATTGGACCCGCCCAAAACAGGACTTGATTGGCTAAAACAATCGGAAAGGCGGAACCAACAAACCGTTTAAAACTCAATACCACGCATTGTGAAATTGCTCTTGCTTTCACTTTTAATTGTGCTTTCGTCTTGGCCTGAGTCGACGGACCGACCATCGTCCTGATCGCACAATCAACTTCTTCAAGAATTCACGAAAACCCTGCAAGAACCCTTCTGCAAAGCCAACTCCTTCCCCACAGACATCGTCCTCCAGAACTTTCAGACCACGCGATTACAGGAGCAGTTTGCTGAGCTGGTGCAATTTTATTTAGCAAATGAAACTATTGTTGAATTGCTAGTGTATTAATTCTCTCAGGTTACGGTCAAAGAAACTTGTTAAAAGCTAAACAATTGGGGAATCCATTTACCTCCAGACAATAACCTCACCATTTCCCTGTAACTGAATGAATATATGTGTGTGTGTGTGTGTGTGTGTGTGTGTGTGTGTGTGTGTGTGAGTATATGTTTTTCGTTAGATTAGTTTGTGTGTAGTAGTTTTAGTTCAGTAAAGTTTTGTTTGATTTTCCATACATACAAGTGTCTTGTGCTGTGCTTACCAAATTGCTGCCTTAAACAAAGATCATGCTACCTTGCTCAATTATAATTAATAATAATTATAACAAATTATTACTGCTGATCACAGAATAATAAATTGTCCAGAATTGGTAAGATTACTGTAATCTCAAATTTTCGGTGGACGAATAATTGATAAAGTAGTAAATATTGATTCTGAATCATTTACAGTTAATCCGTTCTTATTCAGTGTAATTTAATTACACTTTGATTAACTATTTGGGTTGATTCCTACAGTTTTATCACCTCTTTTAATCCATAATATCAATCGAATTTCCCTTGTCAGCTGGTTTAACTACTACAGATTTATCAGTTTTTATCTCTTGTAGCATTCCTTTAGGCTTTAGGTAAATTATTAAAAGAAACATTCACAGTTTTATTAAGAACTCTTTCAACCAATCGACAATATGTTTCCAATGAGTGATTTAGATTTTTTGGTGGAATAAATGTTGATTTGGAATGAAAAACTCGAGAATTAATTGATAAGCTGTCACTATTATCGGGAGGTAAGTTTGTGTTATGCTGCTCCTGACTCACAGACATCACCTCAGCATTACTAGAGAAGAATTCTTTCAGTCGTAACGTTCTGAAGAACTTTTGAAAACCAACAAAGACACCGAATTCATTACAGTGTGTTGTAGGAACAAAAGATAAACCTTTTCAAGGGCTTGTATACAATCAGATAGAGACTTACTAGAAAGATTCACTACATTTTGGCAATTCAATGATGTAGACTTGTGACGAGTCCCATATTGATGATCTCTTCTTACCCCGTCTGCAGGCTTTCTTTTTGCTCGTGCTCTTAGATTTTGAACTGGACAAGAGCTCCACCTTGTTGAACCGTCTTCTAAAAAAGACGATAAGGAAGAACCAAAACTGCACTGTTCAGAGTGTGGGTCATTACCTGATGCCAAAAGTTCTCAGTCAGTTTCGAAAATACTGATCAGCAAGAGTGCCTTTATCAAACAGTGTCTAAATCGACCAACAATAGATTGTCCTGTATTTTCTAATATTCTGCTGTAAGTAATGAGTTTGCAAACATAGCACATAAACACTGGCATATCCTAAGCTCTGACCCTTCACTGAGTCAGTGTTATAAAGATCCTCCACGAATTGTTCATAAACGAGCCCACAATATACGGCAAATGGTGGTGAGAGCTGACCAAGTGTCGGAAGATCCATTAATCCCTTTTCAGTTCCTGATGGCAATTATAGATGTGGACAATGTGATTTCACAACAGCATCTCACTTTTAGTCACCTGCAGTCAGAGAAACAGACTGAGATTAAGGGAATAATTTTGTGTAATATGCTCCTGCGGTTTGGCCTATATAGGTAAAACAAAACGTTGTTTAAAAAGGTGTATAGCCGAACACAGAAGTAACATGCGATTGAAGGACCAACAAATCCCAATGCTGTGCATTTTGATGCTTTCAAACATAATTTATCTACTCTTGGCTATTTAGGCATTGAACAAATACAAGTACCCAGAAGGGGTGGTGATATTAATAAAATCTTATTACAGAGGGAAGCTTTTATATTTACACATTTATTTATTTATTTATTTTTGTATATATTTGATTCCATGTGTTACCAGTGTTGATTGGATTATTGGGTGATGAGTTTGATGACTTCAGGTGTATCAGGTGTGACTGACCATGTTGAGAAAATGATAAGAAATTTCATTTTTTGACTAGTTACAGTTTGCCTGACCTGATGAAGACCTCTTTGGTTGAAACATTGTCTTTTTAATAAATTTCGAGAGCAGCAGTGCCAGTGTGGCAATTTTTGTTTGTTGACATAATAGTGATTCTGATGATCCAGCACCTGCTCTAAGTTGAGCTGGGATGTGCACATACTACTTTTTTCTCTAGACAGTATTTGTCATTGTGGAAATGGCATTTATTTTTCTAAAAAATGACCAATAGGTGGCGCTGTCACCACACTGACATGGTATTTTCAGAGGATTGTGTCAGTTTTGTCAGTACTAAAAGTCTTGTTGAAATACATCATCAGCGAGTTAGAGGAAACTGTAATCAAAACCTCTTTTCATAATGCTGTGAAATTATAATGCATCTAATCCACAATCTGATCATAGTAATGCTTCTGATCCAGAAACAAAAAAAAACAGTTTTTGTTTCAGTTCAGAAGCACAGGTTGAACTGTTAGGAGCTGAAGGGATTGAGATTGAGACTGAATGATATATGTGTTTTACCCATAATGACATCACAGATGTTTAATTCTGTTTAGCCATTGTGTTTGAGAATATGCTTCTCCATCGACTGACCGCTGTCCATTTCCATCTTAAATCACAGATTCAACAAGAGAAAGACTCCAGTTCTCTTCACAAGATCACCGGGAGAGACTCAAAACACAAGAATGAAGCTTTCTATTAATCCAGTAATCTTGCTTTGTCTTGTGCTTTGATTATAAGTAAAAAAGTACCAAATCAAAACTCATTTAATATTTGATTACATTTACCACAGTATTGAATGAACTGAATCAACGTTGAACTGAATTGATCTGAATATAACTCTGAATTATTCTCATATTTGATGAAGTTCGCATCATTGATTCAGTTATTTTCCTCTTTATTACTGTGAAGTTGATTTAAAACAATCTGTAACATGAAACATATTCATGCATTATTCATCTTTCATGTTAATCATTTAATGATTTGGCTTATGATTTATCCACATTATCTTTGATTTCATATATTCATGTACTACTCCATATATTAATCCTCATCATTTTTCAAGTATTTACTCTTTATTGTACTCATGTTATGGTTATTCTCTCATCTTTAAGAGAATGTATTCACTGTATTCAGTTGTTCGAGTGTTTCAGTGTTCAGGTTATGTCGACACGTTTGGTTAGATATCGGACGCCTGTCATGTACTGCAGAAGTGATGATCATTTGAACTTGATGTACCTTTGTATCAAAATATGTCTGTTTCCATCTCTGCAGACATGAGATAATGCAAGATCTGCTTCTGCTTCTCTTCTACCTTCATTTCATTCTGCAAACATCTTCCTTCTTCTGTTCTCTTTCTATATTCTGATCTTCACTCTTCATCTGTTCCACACAATACTCTGGATTTTATTATAAACTATTATTTACTTCAGTCATTTCTACTTTATTATTCCTTATTCAGATTTGATCTCTGACATAATCATTGCTGGACTGTCTGGATATATAAATAAATAAAACATAAATAAAAGTGAATTGAGTATCAGGGGCAGTTCTTACTGATGTTCTCATCAATCCAGAGTCAGAGTTTCCGAGGCTGTTTAACGTCATGAACAGTGTTCAACATTAGGATGGAAAAAAGCAGGAGGAGTATGAAAGTTTTGTGACCTAAAACTGCTTCACTGTATAATCATCCTGTCACCATAAACTGGCCTGTCAATCATCCTGTCACCATAAACTAGCCTGTCAATCATCCTGTTGTAGTGATATCTGATTAGTGAGATCGCTACTGAGTGAGCCACGCCCTAAGCAGGGGGTTTGACACTGTGCGAGTGTTCAATAAAGTTCAGTTTCGTACCTGCTATGCAATCAGTAGCCTACGCTGCCTCGGCTCATCCACGAACACAACATGGTGTCAGAAGCGGCTAGAACAGTCTCCAACAAACGATGAACTGTTGAATAAGTCAGTTAATGCCGCGGGAGAAGAAACGCTAAAGTAAGAACGTAGTTTTTGCTGTTTACAACAAGAAAAAAAGAAAGCCAGCAAGGGCATCAGCACGCGCTTACCCACCGCATCGTAAGTTAAGAGCGGGGGAGGGGTGCAGTCGCCAGGCAACCGGGGTGCAGGCAAAGAGGCCCACGGAAGCGTATTATGATTTAATGTAAACCGTAAAAACTTAAAACGCTGAATAAAGCACTCAAGTTCGGAAAAATCTGCAAAAAGAAACAAAAATAAAACTAATAATAATAATCTACAAAGCAAATGGAGGAATCACCAGCACCCACATCTTCATATCAAATCCGACCTCCTGATCCATTCGATTTTACAAAGCCAAATGACTTTGAAAGATGGCTCAGATGATTTAAAAGATTCGGAGTTGCAAGTAATCTTGCACAAGCATCAGATTTGCACCAAGTTAACACATTGATTTATTGTATGGGAGACAAAGCTGATGACATTTTGTGCGGATTGGCCATGACAACAGAAGAGCGTGGAAATTATGAAACTGTGCAGAATAAATTTAAAGAATATTTCACTGGCAAAATAAATGTGATTTATGAGAGAGCAAAGTTTAACTCCAGGAAACAAGAGCCAGATGAACCAGTTAATGATTTTATCGCTGCACTGTATTCATTGTCAGAACGCTGTGCTTTTGGAACTCTGAGAGACAAACTTATTAGAGATCGAATTGTTGTTGGATTGAAAGACCTCAAACTGTCAGAGCGCCTTCAACTACATGCAAACCTAACTTTGGAGAACGCTATAACCATGGCCAGGCAGAGTGAAACGGTGAGAAAACAGCAGGCAGAACTTAGGCAGGAGGAGGACGAAGAAGACCTAAAGCTACAGGCTGTACACAAAGAAAAATACAGACAGGATTCGTCCAAAAAGTCAAACAAGTCAGGAAAAGGCAGAAATTGGACAAGTTTCCAGAAAAATCATAAAGAGAAATCAAAGAAATCATGCTGCATGAGATGTGGAAAATCACCAAACCATGTAAAGGATCTCTGCCCAGCCAAAGAGGCAGTCTGTCATCAGTGCAATAGGACAGGCCACTACATGAGGTTAAATAGGACTGTGATTCAGATGAAGGGCAAGCATTCCTCTGAGCTGTAGATTGAAATACTCAAAGGCTGGTGCACAGCCGTTCAGATCTTGGAACAACCAGTGAAAATGAAAATGGACACTGGGGCAGACGTCACAGCGATACCTGAATCCGTCTTCACTCAGCTTAATGCAGACTTGATGCAGCATTAAAGAAGATCCAGAGTGCTGGCCTAACGCTTAACAGAAAGAAGTGTGAATTTGCAAAGACAGAAGTCAAGTTCTTAGGCCACAAGCTGTCCTCAAATGGATTACAGCCTGATCCAGACAAACTGGCTGCAGTTCAAAATATGCGTGAACCTACCAATGTGTCTGAGGTACGCAGCTTTCTTGGAATGATGAACCAATTGGTGAAGTTCATTCCAGACCTGGCCAAGAAAACAAAGCCCTTGCGAGACCTCCTCTCACAGAAAAGTCTGTGGTCCTGGGATGCACCACAGCAGGAGTCATTCGCATTGATAATTAAGGAGCTTATCACAACGCCAACTTTAGCACTCTTTGATCCGAGCATGGAAACTAAAGTCGCAGACTAATGCTGACTCAACTCTCATGGAAGACACAAATATTTACCTCTCCCAAATAGGGAAAAGCTTCCCTGCTTCAAAGAGCCGCCTAGACAACATTCGACAGGAGTTAAAGAAAGACCTTGTATGCAGCCAACTAATGAGGTTCCATGAGCATGGATGGACGAGAACGGTGCAGGCCAACTACAAACTCAGACCTTTACTGGTTGGAAAGAGACATGATTTCCATCCTCGACAGACTGCTTTTACATGCAACAAGGTTGATAATCCCTGCCTCACTCCAAAGTTCAGTTCTGCTTCACATTCATCATGCACACCAAGGAATTGAAAAATGTCGCCAAAGGGCAAGACAGTCTGTGTGGTGGCCTGACCTGAGTTCACAATTGCGAACTATGGTGCAACAATGTGATGAATGTAGAAAGGCTTCCATGATGACTGTAGAACCGCTACAACCTACAGACTTTCCATCGTATCCATGGCAGAGAGCGGCTACAGACTTGTTTGAACTAAAGGGAAAATAGTACCTTTTAACAGTCGACTACTATTCAAGAGATGTCGATGTGGCCAAATTGTCATCAACTTCCTCAGCTACCATTATCGAACATCTGAAAGCAGTGTTTGTGCGGAATGGGGTGCCTGTGATACTAATATCTGACTATGGGCCGCAGTATAGCAGCACCAACTTCCAGGAGTTTTCGAGGGAGGTTGACTTTAAGCACATAATAAGCAGCCCACAGTATCCTCAAGGAAATGGCGAAGCCGAAAGAGCAGTACAAACTGTCAAAAAGCTTTTGGGGAAAACATCAGATCCATTCAAAGCTTTGCTTGCATACCGCTCTACACCACTTGTAAACGGCTACAGTCCAGCGGAACTGTTAATGGGCAGAAGACTGAGAACAGGCTTACCAACTATGCCATCTCTTCTCACACCAAAACTTCCAGACACAGACAAACTGAAACAGTTTGAATCCAGTCTATGTGCTCGCACAAGAAATTTATACAATAAGAGACATAGAGCTAGATCTCTGTCACCACTGAAACCTGGACAGACTGTTTGGATTAGGGACCAAGCTATTGCTGGGAAAGTGATCAGACAGCAGGCCCCAAGGTCGTTTGTCTTGAAAACCTCACATGGTAATATTCGACGCAACAGACGGGCATTGGTGCGACTCCACCACCTGAAACAGACAAGGAGCAAGCAGTTGATTGGCCAGAGTTATTTGAGAATGATCACGTACCTGACAGCCAGATGCCAACAGTCCGTCAACCATCTCCAAGTTCGTAGTCTGCCATACCTACCCGACATGGAATTTACACACGGTCGGGACGTTTGTCTGTTCCACCAAGACAAATGAACCTTTAGTTCATGGCCGGTGATCACAGAGGCAGAATAATCCTCTCAATGTGCCAGGAGTGCTCAGGTAGTCCACCCTGACCTCCTTTAAAAAAAAAAGAAAAAAAAAAAAGAGAGAGAACACAATGTTAATGTGAAAAGAAAACAATTTTTAAATTGTACAGGAATGTGAAAGACAAAATGTTGTGATAAAAGATGTTCTTAAAGCAATAATTTTCTTTTAAATTAGAGAAGTATAACATGTGCTTAAAATGGGTACAGTATGTTTATTATGCCACAAATAGTAACATTCTTGGGTTCACAAAGTTCATTGTTTTGGGAAGGGGAGATGTAGTGATATCTGATTAGCGAGATGAGTGAGCCACGCCCCTAAGCAGGGGGGTTTGACACTGTGTGAGTGTTCAATAAAGTTCAGTTTCATACCTGCTATGCTGTGTGATCAGTACGCTGCCTCGGCTCATCCATGAACACAACACCTGTCACCATAAACTGACCTACTCATTTATACTCATTTATTTATTTATTTTTACATTTCTTCATATCTATCTATCTATCTATATATATATATATATATATATAAAATATTATTTTCACAGCTTTGGAATTCCGTAGAAAATATGAATCATACTTAATCATACTAAGTAACCATACTTGAAAATGCAGAAAGACATTACATAGTTCAGTGAATAGGCCTAATGTTGCTGATTACAGTGAGAATATTGATAATCTGAACCTGGTCATATAACATGAATTAATGAAATTTGAAATTAATTGTATTCATTTTACCAACCTGGAGGAACACTTTAATATAAATGATCTTGTGTAATCTGAAGTCACATGATCATCTGTGTGTTTTCTTGAGGAACAGCTCCATCTGCTGGTCATTCATGAGTTCATCAGGACAGTCATTGAGGGGTGATATATATTTTATCATGTTCTGTTACATTATCACAGATTATTTCAGTTCAGTGTAATGAATTCATGTGTGCAAGATTTCATGGCAAAAAGCACGACTCAGTGCTCACTTAATGTATCTGAATCTACAGCAATGGTTTTTGTTCTGCATGTTTGGAATTTCTTTTGGTTGAAATTCTTCCCACTGTTCAGATCTCGTTAAATAAGGAGAGACGACTCTTACCGGCTCTGCTATTGGACAAAGCATTACGGTCAAACTGAATCACATGGGCCTCGGTAACCAATCCATGGGTACCGAAGACGTCACATGATCGCTGCCATTTTTGTGTCAAACATCAAAGAGCATCAAACCAGAGATTATATATAATAGGGAGATGAGAGGGTCTGTATCTCTTACCATTGGAGAAAGCGTAACGGCTAACTTAATCACGTGCTCACCTCTCAGCCTATCATGTAATGGCAGTGACGTCAGTCGCAACATTCCCTAGTCTGCCTACATTTTTATCAAGCTAAAATCTACATATAGTTCCCAAAGAAAGTATTGTTTAGTGTAAAAACATGCTGAAGATTAGCAAACAGGCTGTGGATTAATTAAATGATTAGCTATTTCCCCACAAAAGCTGTTTAATCAGCACAGTGAAGCCTCTCATCCATTGACTTCCATTCAAAAAAACAGCCCTGGTCTCATTCCCCGCGTACCGCCAGAGGAACCTTAGCATTAGCATTAGCTGTTACGCTTCTTTGGCTAAAGGTTGCAGGCTTGCCTTCCAGTGGCTTTGATAGAACCCAAGAGGCAAAACTCTGATGCTTTTTGGGTAACAGCCACCAGGTGGCGCTTCAGTAGTGTGGCAGCCATTTGGGGTGAAAATGCTGGACAATAGAATCCCATGATGAATTCTGTTGTCTAAGATGCCCAAAATCGACAAATCTCACAAACAAATCAAAAGACCAACAGTAAATTTCATCAGTAAATTTGATGACTCCTACAGTAAATGTTGTATTGTCTCAGCCTATATATGTTTTATGTTATCACTTGTGGAATCCAACCATTACACATCTGAGGTGACGTTAGCTTTTATTGAGTATTTCCATTTTTCCATTTTCCATTTACTTTACTTATTAAAAGTAAATTAATAAACTAATCAATAAATTAAGATCATCATGTTTGCAGCAAACAATATATATTTCAGACCTAGTGGAGTAATAGTAATAATAGTATCTAGGTCTGAAATATATATTGTATGTTTTAATGGATCACGCTACAAACATAACAATCTTATAATACATGATGCATTGCTGTGTCCGTATCACATAATTCACAGTTTTGGACACAGTGTGGCGTTTTTGTTTACATAGTCTTGCTTTAACTGACTTTAGACAACACTGCAGTTTACTGTCAAGCTGTTAGATTTAGTTAAATTTATTGTCCAACATTCCTAATTTTTCTGATGTATGTCCTTAAAGGTGCCATAAAATTGAAAATTGAATTTATCTTGGCATAGTTGGATAACAAGAGTTCAGTACATGGAAATGACATACAGTGAGTCTCAAATTGTCCTTTCTAATGTTTCGTTAGCATGTTGCTAATGTACTGTTAAATGTGGTTAAAGTTTCCATCGTTCTTACTGTATTCACAGAGACAAGAGCCATTGGCTATTTTCATTTTTAAACACTTGCAGTCTGTATAATTCTTCATTCTTTAAAATCTCTCCAACAGTGGTAGTGTTAGCCGTTAGCCACGGAGCACAGCCTCAAACTCTTCAGAATCAATGCAAATATATGCCATACTTACATGATCTGATATCTGCATCACGACCACTTTGTAAAGATCAATTTTGGAGTTATATTAGCTGTGTGAACTTTTTCTATTGTTAATTGCAATGTTTATTGGAGTCGTGAGCTTGGTGCGGGAGCATGAGCATTTAAAGGGACACGCACTGATCGGCACATATTTAATCACACCCAAAACAGGCAGTTAAAACATGGAATATAAAAATCTGTGGGGTATTTTGAGCTGAAACTTCCAGACACATTCTGGGGACACCTTAGACTTATATTACATCTTGTAAATAGGGATCTAGGGCACTTTAAAGTCCCCCATTACAATACCTTCTTTACGTCAGTGTTTCAAACTCATTCCTGGAGGCACACCAACACTGCACATTTGCATGTCTCCTTTGTTTGACACACCCATTTTAGATCGTTGAGTCACTACTAATGAGCTGATAAACTAATCAGGTGTGTTAATTGAGGAGACATGCAAAATGTGCAGTGTTGGTGTGCCTCCAGGAACGTGGTTGGGAAACACTGCTTTATGTGTATCAACTTTAAAGAGATTTTGAAATGATCATAAAACGAACACCAGATGAGAGCAGTCTATAAACTGCAACTATAGTAAAAAAAAAAAAAAACATTTGCAGAGATTAAGTAGTTAAAACAGCAGTACATTCAAATTTGTTTGAACATTCAAGATGAACTTGTTCACTTATTAAATTCTTTAACATAAATAAGGAGATCTCCTCCTCTACCATTTTTCCTCTCCTGTCTGAAATATGTATATCCAGGCATTGCCAAAGCAGCAAAAGGAAAGATTTATTAACCATGTTTCAGACAACACAATAATCTAAATTTGATTCCAAGCAAATTTTCAAGTTGTTCAAGCTGTGGGGATACACTTTGGATATTTAAATGTCCTCCTAAAATACCCTTCAGTTTTGCCCTGCAGTCCCAAATTACTTTACAGTGGTTCACCGTTTGGAAGTATTGCAGCTAACGATGCCTCTCGCCGGCCGCATGGTGACAAGTCGAGGTAGCTCCTATGACACCCTCCGGACCACAGTCAGCCCCAGCTTGATGACCGTGTAAGGAACCCCTCATTGGCCCAAAAACAGAATCCGACGGCCTGGGCGAAGGTTAACGTGTGTATGTCTTTTCAGCGCCCCATGACATTCACTTAATTTCACTCGTTTAATCTGATTCCAATTTCAAATGATTATTACTCTTAGGTTGTGTTTCCAATTAGAAATTAATCATTGGTTATGTATTAATTTAGATATTTGATTATTCTGGGTATCCCGTACTTTTAATTATTCATTCATCAGGGACCCGATGCCGCACAGAGATACTCACCCCGGGATTTGCGGTAAACTCACAGACATAAACTCGCCAGTCTGATCTTCATCTGAGGGTGTAATAAGTTGGCTAATACCTTTAGTCGGTTGCATACTGCTCACTCGAACAAAAGTGTATTTTAATTTAGCCACTTCCATACAACTTGCTAAATCAGCGGTAAACAGAATCAAAAAGTCTTCAGATGAGTGCCTACTGCTCCCTTCATTCATGCGCCTTCAGTTGTTCTACCCTGGACACAGATTTACGGTAGCATTAGCCTTCCATAATTTACTGGTAATGATATCAGGAGAATCCAGAGTAAATCAAATATAACATTTTATTTGTCAGGTAAAAGTGTGTCATGCCAATTACACAAATAACCAATTAGAAGCCAATTCAGAAATCATAAATACATCAGTTGCTCAAAGATGACTCTAAGAGTAACAACTGCATATACACACAGTGGATTGTGTTCATTAACTGAGTGATTGTGTCATTACATTGCCTGATGTCTGAAAATAATAAATGCTCACCAAAATTATTTTATATGACAAATAAAGCATTATAGCTCATTTATATTTGTTTAATTTACTTTAATTTAAATTTAAAAACAAAAATAACTGTAATGCTATAATTTATTTTTTAAATAGTGGTCTGCATATCACAGGCATGATGAGATTACATTCATGACGAGCCGCATGCGGGCCGCGGTTGGAGAACTACTGCCGTAGGTGTTCCCATTTTTCAATTTTAGTGCTCACAAGCGCCCCCTTTGCGGCCTCGATGCGCTCTTTTGCTGAGCCCGCACTGGTGCATTACGTCACGAAAGTGCGGACTTGTAGGAAGGCTGTGAGTGTTTAGGGTGCTATTTGGGACAGGGCCATTGTAAGCCCTCTTTTTTGGCACGTGTAAGTGCACAAACCCCGTATATGTTATATATATCTATATATATATAAAAACTCAATTGGGGTCCCCCAAAGTTCACGGTACAGTTCAAACACTTGGCAAACGCATATCCGAAAATCAAAGTTTTCTGCATGAATTTCATCTAATAAAAACTAGATCGCTTGGGTTTAGTCCTAAGAGCAGCTCCTGCCGCTCTGCTTCTCAGAGACGCCATCTTTGGTACATGTCCAAATCAATATCAAGATATTTACAGATGATTAAACCTGTCACTCATATCTTTTAACTTGTTGTGATAACGTTCGTAGGTCACTGATAAACGTCATAGATCACATGATACGTCAACTGGTGGATGTTGTCCAGATCGCATTCATAGGTCAAATTCCGAACGGCATTTCTGCACCCTTGAAGGGACGCCATTTGTAGGGTTGTTCCAGATAAATTAATGAGCACAATGATTGACAGGTCAGTTTATGGTGACATGATTGACAGGTCATTTTATGGTGACAGGATGATTGACAGGTCAGTTTATGGTGACAGGATGACTATACAGTGAGCAGTTTAGGTCACAAAACTTTCATACTCCTCCTGCTTTTTTCCATCCCTAATGTTGAACACTGTTCATGACTTAAAAGCTTTGGAAACTCTGACTCTGGATTGATGAGAACATCGTAAGAACTGCCCCTGATACTGTTGTGGCCAGTCCTGCATTCCCCTAAGATGATTCTGTTCTCTTCTCAAAAAATCTCTCAGATCAGAAGCTCCAGGTCTTCAAACGATATCTTTATTGGCCAGGCAACAAAGTGATATGTCAGCTCTCATCAGGCATCACATCTAATCTAACAACATTAAACAGCTCGTTTATATGTTTTTCTTATCGCTAGAGATCCATAAGGACTCCTCTAGCTATCTTTTTCTTTTAGCTTCACCCGGCGTTTGGCCCACCATTCTCTGAATACCCTTCATCTTTAGTTTTAATGGTGGCGATCGCCGCCGCTAAAAAGCATGTGTAATGGTTCTTTGGTACTTTCCACAACTTTGCCTTTATTTTGCATTGATACACTTATATTTCATTTACGCTTGATGCTCTCCGTGCAGAAAACCCGGTGCTTTTCCAGTTTGTTCATACAAGCTATCTCTACTGGTAATACGTTAATAATCAATGAATTTTCCCAACACATCCCCCCTTTGGGGCTCTCTTTAGCCCCACCTCTATGCCCTTTCCCAGAGCATGTCCTCATAGGTCAGCCTGTTTCCTTCTTCTTTCTTAGTGACCAAGAATAGTCACCCATCTTTCTCTACCAAGTGACCTTCCCATGGGGACACACTCCAGAGGAGAATGAGACCAAACATCTCCCCCCTTTGTTTGTCTAGAGAGGAGTAAAAGATCCCATCTCCCTACCCAAAACCTTCTTTTAGGGGGATACTTCTTCACATTTTAATTGATTCACAAGCTTTGGTTATATCAGTAGATCAATGCACTTCAGTGATTACATCATACAGTAATAAAATAATGGCAGTAGTAGAATGCACATATATATGTATATATATGTATATATATATGTATATATATATGTATGTATATAGTCCCACGATGCCAGAGGAACTCTCAGGCGCTTCCGGTGGCCTGGAGCGCTATCTGGGCTGCTCCACCGTTGCCAGAGGAACCTGGACCTGCCTAGGGTACTATCTGGAGTTGGAACTGACAGCGGGTTTTTAAACCACCAGTAGAGTCAGCCCTTGTTGCTAAGCACTGAGGTGCTCGCCGATCCTTCTTCTTTTCACCAGTGGAACGTGAGTGCACATTACATTCAACAGTGAATTTTCAGTGATTAAATTGGAATAATAAAAATAGTAAAAATAGTAAAACCCTCATATTCTTTTCCTTTTAATCGGGTTGCATCATCCCTCGGTGAAGTGCCGGATGATGGCCTGCTTCTGACCCTCAGTCGTCCCCTCTCATTCTTAAAGTGATATTTAATAATGTGCAGGTATTTTATAATAATGGAAAAAACAAAAATGAAAATAAAAATTGGAAGGGGGTTTATGCCAAAATAACAAACAAAACACCCACTTACTAACTGCCTACTCTACCCATTGTCTGAAATGCTTACTTGAGTTTTTGCCCCAAAAGAAAACATGTTTCTGACTACCTCCTCTCTATCAAAAACAGCATTAAATTCAGAGTCAAAAATAAAAAAGTGGCACCCCTTCCATTACACCCCAGTTAGGGATCATTTCATGGGAATTCGTCCAGCTCATCCAGACCTGGACCTATTGGATACACTCCAGTTGTCGTGGTGCATCCAACGTCAACCCCAGATTGTTTTACAGACACATTCACCATCTGCTTGGCTGCTGCACCTGCCATCATTGATCTGAGAAAAGGTAACACACAACAGAACAACAGCACAAAAATTCCAACAGCAACTGCTACTATTACTCCCACCTTTACCAGCCATTCTTTCCATGAGCCAAAGAGAGAGTCAAACCATTCTCCAATTTTTCTGTCTCTTCCAGCATTTTCAGTGACTTCTGTTCTCAGGCTCTTTAGCTTCTTCATGGCTCTAGTAAAGGATCCATCAGGTGCTGTATTGTTAGGGATAAAGGTACAACAGTCAATTCCAAACATCACGCAAACCCCGCCTTTTTCCGCGAGTAACCAATTCAGTGCTTGTCTGTTCTGCCAGGTCATTTTACTGGTGTATTTCAATTGTTCTCCCAGAGCCATCAGAGCATCATCTGTATAATTAATAAATCTTTGCTGATTATAGTAAATGTAGTTAATCCATTCAGCATTCTTATTTGGGGTTATCCAAACAAATATAGATTCAAATCCTGATTTCACTTCATCTCTTGCCTTGAATTCATGTGGTATGCCTCTAGGTTGGCCTATCGCATCTATTATCACATTAGGATCTGGTTTGTATGCTCTTTTGGCTCTATGTCCGGGAGTCACATGCTGGCTTGGTGTTTCATCATCTGGGTCCCAATCAACCATTATTACTTCTTGAGCTAGTCTTACTCTAGCACATATCCCTTTCCACCTTTTGGTAAGGTGGCCCTTAGTCGTTTGCCTCCCATATCCAAAAGTGATCAGCAATTGCTTCATCTATTGCTTCAAATTGATCTATTATTGGAAAGGCCAGTGTGGCATTTTCACAGGCTTCCTTAGCTGTAATAACAGTCATGTTTACAGTAGCTGTAGCATATATTCTACTAAATGCTTTATGTACATTTGAATTTTCATACATGTCCCTATCTAAGTGCCAAATTATTCCACACTGTCCTTGAAAGTTTCCATAGTCCACATCCCCCTTCGATTTGTTGAAGCATTCATATATTAAGGTTCGATAAAAAACATAGTTACTGGGAGTTTCTCTTCGCCTTAGGTCAATTCTTACATCTAATTTCCTGCATTCATCTCCCCAGTATTCTTGCTCATAGTACCTGTGATAGTATTTACTTCCCAGTAACGCCAGACATTCTGCAGGGTAATAAGGAGCAACTCGCCCTGATATATTTACACAGTGATTCGAGTAAAATCTGGCACAGTGTGCAAAGCTATATTCGTCAGGCACCACTGTTAACTTTTTCAAGGGGGATGGCGAGCACAACAAACAAGTCTTTCTCTTTGATTGTTTGGCAGTATATTCTGCCCACTTATACCACTCATTGTGATAGGCAATGTCCAACAGATTTTCTTTATGCATTTCTAAAGTCATATCATACCCTATACTCATAGTCAGTGTCATTCAGGTCTGCAGCTCGTTTCCTTATAGATCTATTTACAACATTACCTTGAGTTGAATTAATCATTTTGAGTTGGATCACTTCCGATGATGTCCTCAAGGTCTTGAAGATTGAGGGTGGGAAAGTCTCCTGCGAGGCTGAGACCTGGGAGGTCACTGGTTGGGGATCCGCTGTCTGCAGTGGGTAGGTCAATACCTTGGAGTTCGGTGAGGAATCCATTTGGCTGAGGTTGTTCACTGGTGGAGGGTCCTGCCTCAGGAGATTGGTCACCTGACGGCTCTGGATCAGTGGCAGCTGATTCAGCAGGTACATCAGCAGCAGGATCAATGTCAAGACCCTCCTCCCCAGTTTCACCTGCTTGTGGGGCGTCATCCTGTCCCCGCATCTCATCTCGTGTCTCAGGTTGCTAGAAGAAGGTTCCCTAGAAGAAGGTTCAGCAACAACATTACTAGGTCCCTCACCTGGATCCCCTGGCCCCTCCCCCTCTTGGGCATCTTGGTCTGCATCGTCTTCTGCATCCTCTGCCTGTTCTTCTCTCCGTCTCAGCCTTGGCACCCTAGTACAATGATTCAAATGATACCAAGTCGTTCTTCCTTCTACTTGGACTGCAGTTGGGGTTGCTCTTACTACAGTATAAGGTCCTTCTCGCCTTGGCTCATTCCATCTTCTCCTAAAAACTCTCAAATAGACCTGATCTCCAGGAAGCACGGGACAGGGTGCCTCTTCCTCCTCTCTTGGCCCCCTGTTTTGCTCCTGAGTATGTATGGCTTCATGTATGGAAGTCAATTGTCTCATATAGGCCCTTATTTCAGTCTCAAGCTGTTCTAGGGGCGGTCCTTCATACGGGCCTCTCAAATGGGGCGCAGGCATGAGTCTCCCTGTCAACATCTCATGGGGAGTCAGATTTGTCACTCTGTTAGTTTGCATGCGGTAACTCATAAGGGCAAGGGGTAACGCATCTACCCAGTTAAGTTTTGTATCTGCACAAATCTTGTTGAGTTTGGCCTTGAGGGTGCCATTGGCACGCTCAACAATACCTTGGGAGGAAGGGTGGTATATGCAGCCTAACCTCTGCTTGATTCGTAGCTGTTGTATTACTGTCTTTACTGTCTTTGAATGAAGCTGAGCCATTGTCAGAACTAATCTGGGATGGTATGCCAAATCTTGGGATGACCTCTCTGGTCAAAATCTGATTACTGTCTTAGCTCCTTGATCTGCTGAGGGTTCTGCTTCCACCCATCTACTAAATCGATCTATTATCACTAGCATGTATCTTTTCCCCCTTACAGATTTAATCATGTCCACATAGTCTAGTACTAGGTGTTTGAAGGGTCCCTCTGGAACTGGTATTGAGCCTATTGGTGTTGCTGTTCCTCTTCTAACATTGTTTTGTGCACAGACTTCACATTCACTTAAGTACTCATCTACTCTTTGTTGCATATAGGGTGACCAGAATCCCTGTCTTTTTATTTTCTTTAAGATCTCCCCCCTTGCGCAATGGGCAAACCCATGCGCATCCGTGATTAAAATGTTCAACAGTGGGTTTGGAGCTATCATGAATCCTTCATGAGAGCGCCAAAGTCCATTAGCATCTCTTGTTGCTCCCCGTTGTTGCCATATTGCTACTTCATAAGGGGGTGCTCTGTTTTGCATTTCACTTATATGCTCGAGAGTTGGAACCGGTTGGATTAAAACTGATGGTGCCATCACAGCCAACTGACACCCTGAGGCCTGTTTGGCAAAAGAGTCAGCAGCATTATTTCCTTTAATTACAAAATCATTGCCTTTCTTATGTGCTTGGCACTTAATAATAGCCAACCTTGTTGGGTACATCATAGCCAAAATCAATTTAGTAATTTGGTCTCCATGTTGGATTGGTGTTCCATCACTCATTTTGAACCCTCTTTGTTTCCATACTGCTCCAAATAAATGGCATACGCCATGTGCATAAGCAGAGTCAGTATAGATGTTTGCTACTTGATCTTTTGCCAATAGACATGCCTCAGTAAGTGCCCGTAATTCTGCCAACTGTGCTGAGCATGGCTGTTCACAATGTTTGAGTAAAACCGGGATAAAGTCATCTGCTTCTCTTTTTACAACTGCAAATCCAGCATGGTTCCCCAAATGATCTCTAAAACATGATCCATTAACAAAATAGTCAACATTTGCATCAGAAATTGGAATTGATTCCAAATCTGGTCTCAATCGAGTGAATGCCAGAGATTCTGTCACACACTCATGTGGGGTTCCTTCTCCCTCCAAAGGGATGAAGTTTGCTGGATTTGTTGTTGTACATCGTTTGATAGTAATATCAGGATATGTTAACAGGCTAGAATACGTAAGGCATCTTGCCTGTGTCAAAACAAATCGTCCTTTTTCTAACAGTTCAGCCACCTTGTGGTGTGTATAGATAATGACTGGGTAGCCCATTGTCACAGTGGATGCTTTATCATAAGCAAAATATACAGCTGCTAAGCCTTGCTGATAGCATGGCGGGTAGCCTTGGGCTACACTATCCAATTTGGTGCTATAGTAAGCAAGTGGCTGTTTTTTTTCCTGCCACTACATGTCTCTGCATTAGTACTGCTGAAGCATAGCCATCTTTTTCTATCAGCAACATATAAATGAAATACCTTACCATAATCTGGCGTAGCAAGTGCAGGAGCAGTTTGGAGCTCCTTTTTTAATGTTTCAAAGGCAATCAGTGCCTCAGTATCCCATACAAGTTTTGCTCTGAGATTTTGATGACCAGCTTGTTTCATCATTGCCCGTAATGGGGCTGTTTTTATTGCATATTCTTCAATCCAATCAGCACTAAACCCTGTCATACCTAAAAAGGTCATCATTTGTCCCACAGTTTGGGGCTGTGGCGCTTTGCTAATCCTTCTAATTGGCTTGGAGAAATTGCTTTTGTCTGGTGAGCAATAATTCGGCCTAAATATTCTACTTGTGTCATACAATACTGTAATTTTTCTTTTGAGGCCTTGTGACCTCCTTCTGCTAATTTGGTGAGCACTTTGATGGAATCTTGATGGCACTGTTCCAATGTTGTTGAACAGATTAATAAATCATCCACATATTGTATCAGTGTGCTATCCAGTCTCATATCTTCCAAATCAACCTTTAACACTTGATTAAATACATGTGGTGAGTGTTTGAACCCCTGGGGCATCCTGGTGTATGTATACTGTTTACCTTGGTAAGTGAAGGAAAAAGGTGTCTGCTCTCTTCCGCTAGAGGAACGCTGAAAAACGCAGAACAGAGATCAATAACTGTGAAGTAATTAGCAGCAGGTGGAACATTCGTCAACAACGTGTGTGGGTTTGGGACCTCAGCAGGCCAATCTTCCACTACCTCATTCACTGCCCTTAGGTCATGGACTAACCTCCACTTTGACTTATTGGCTTTCTCAACAGGTAAAATGGGTGTGTTACAATAGCTAACTGTTTCAATTAACACCCCTGCTTTAATTAACCCTTCAATTGTTTTCCTAATCCCTTCCACTGCTTCAGGCTTGAGTGGGTATTGTTTTTTCCTGGGTAACTGAACACCTGGCTTTGTCTTAATTCTCACTGGGTTGGCAGATTTTACTAAACCTACATCTGTATCATGTTTAGACCACAATCCTTGTGGTACTTTTTGTTCCATTTCCATCATCAATTCATCCAATTTGGAATTCAATCTTTTTCATTTCCTAGTTTCCACTATCATTTTTGGTATTCCTTTCATTTTAGTCTGACAGAGAATTTTGAGATACATCATGTCTGTGGTTTGAAAGATAAATGGGTTCTCTGTGGCCTCCCATGTTTCCCCTTTTGCATGTAACATCATTGGTCCTAAGTCCTCAGGTTGGCATCCCTCACTTGTGTATATAAAGTAACATGTGGAGTTGAATTATCTACCTTAAACCATTTTTGGATAAACCTATTTTCTTCAATTTGTAAGGCTGCTCCCTTTGATCCCACTACTAAATACTCAGAGTTTAAAGGTATTTCCAATTCTTTGGTGTGATCTAACCACTGTTTTTCTAGCTCAGGGTCTCTGGTAGGATCATATCTCATTGTGCAATGAAATTCAGTTTCAGGCATGGTTGGATTCTTAAGTTGCTCTTTTATATATTTTCCCCATTTGTTAATGGTTTCCCCTACTTCTTTTTCCAGATTTCCTAGCCAATATATATTTGCCTGTGGTTCTTGTGAGTTTTGTTCTTCTGTTACTACCATCTGCCTAATTCCCTTGTCATCTATGTATATTCCTTCTGGAGAGCACCATATTTGTAGTTTCAGTTTGCATATTGCATCTCTTCCTAACAAGTTAACTGGTGTCTGTTCTGATATTAGGACTGGAATCTTTGTTTCAGAGTCTTTGACTTTTATGGTGACAGGGGCCGTCATTTGGATTAGCTGCGTTTGTCCCGAGAATCCTACTGTCTTGACATATTTGCCAGACTTGGGGAGATGAGAGGCATATTTTGGGCTTAAACAAGAAAGAGTGGCCCCTGTATCAAGCATCATTGGCGTTATCCTGTCCTCTACTTCAACCTGCAGCATAGGTTCTTGATCAGCATCAGAAGATATCATTGGAAGCTGACCTCTCCCCGTAGGATTCTCTGGGCATCCCTAATAACCTTGATTCGGGCCTCGCCATGGATTGACGGGGCCTGATGTGGGGCTCTGAGGATTGTGTTGCCATGGTTGCTGCATTTGTCCTGTCGGTGGCATGTTCAATGGCCATGGGTTGATTGGACAATCCTTCTTGTTGTGCCCGAATTGGTTGCATCCCCAGCACATTCCTGGAGGACCATTCTTCTGTTGAGTGTTGAACTGTCTCCCTGTTCCTCTTCCTCTCTCTGTTGTTGTTCAGCTGGGTTCCTGTTGTTCTGCTGTTCAGGTAAATAGATCACAATTGGTGCGTTTGGTTGTTGCACGCCTCCTGTGGGTGCAGGCGTGTTCTGAGGGACTGGTGTTGGCACTGATGCTGGTGTTGCTGCCATTACTGGAGCCTGTACTGGTGTCACAATTGAAGCTTGCATAGGTGGGCTTGACATGTTCACTGTGGCCATCACTGCAGTTTGGTCTTCACCACTCTTCAGGGTAGCTTGAACTTTTTTCTTCTTACTGGCCAGGTCTTCTAGCTGTAGTTGAGTCAATTTTCTTTGCAGTTCTCTTTCTTGGTTTTTCAGTTTTTGTTCATTCTTCCTATATTGTTCCACTGCATGGGCCACATGGTCACAGAACTCCTTTGTTGTCTTTGAGTTCAGACCCACTACATCTTCCAATCTTGCTTTCACTGCTGGGGGCATGGCTTCCACTATGGCAGTTCTGAAGAGTGTTGTCATCACTATGTCTCCTTCTGGATCCTTTTCCAGTTCTTCTTTCCATCTTCTTAATTGTTTCTGGATGTAGGAGGTAGGGTTCTCCATTTCTCCCAGCTGTTCTCCTTTCAGTAGCTTGGGATCCATTTGCGTAGGGTAGTGTTTCCTCAGTACTCTCCATATCATGGATCGGTACTGATCAAAGGTGGTGGCATCCTTCCTTGTTCCTCCTACTGCAGACTTCAAACCTGCATCCTCAAGGATCTCGTTGGTCTTGGCTCCTCCCACACTCTTTGCCAGTAAGGCCTTGATGTCTCCAATGGCCAGTATCTTTCCCATTGTTTCTGCTTCCAATAGTCGAATCCATTTTCCAGCTCCTTCATGTATGTCTGGTAGACGAGCCACAAGTCCTTCTAAGTCTTGTCCCGCCCAGGGTACGTATTGCGCTTGTTCCCCCTTAATCAGGATGGGGAGTTGCTTGTTCTTCTTTTGTAGCATAGGTGCTTGGGATACAGGGGTCGTCAAGTCATGTGTGACCTCCGGTTGCAGCATTGAGTTGTATCCTCCTGGGGAATAGTTCACTTCCGTTTGAAATGGGTTTAGATTCCCCCACTCCTCTGCCAAGTTTCCCATTGGGTGTGGTGTCAGGGTTGGCATGGATTCTGCGGGGGATATGAACCGCCTTTCTTCCCTGTTTCTCCACATTGGATCTTCTGGAGGTATTTTCTCAAGTCGAAGGGTTCCTGAGACCTTTCTGTATTCCTCCTGTGAGCTATTTCTTCTGTGGCTCCTTAAAGGGCTGGCAGAGCGTGCTCTTCTTCTTTGCCAATGCTCATCCTCACCTCCCTCAAGGTTCCTTCTCAGGTGTCGAGCCCTTCTAGTCAGGCATCTTTGTTGTTTTTCCAGACTTAGCTTTTCTGCAGCTTCCTGAAGCCTGTTCAACTCATGATCCAATGAATCCACACTGCCACTTTCTTCCTGTTCTCTTGTCATGGGTTCATTGTCATCATCTCCTCCAGTTCTGTTTAGCTCCTCTATGGCCTCTATGGATTTCTTTTTCCTCCTCCTTTTCATTCTTCTTCTTGTCTTTTTTGTTTTACATAGGAGCAGTCCATCAGTGGGTTCCTTTGTTCTTCTTCCCTTTGTTCTTGTTGTTGTTGTTGTGTCTTTGTGTTCGCTGTTAGCCTTCTCTTCATTGGTACAGGCTTGTTAGTTTTTTTCTGTCCATTGTTTTCTTGATAGCTTCCTTGCTCATCATCTTCTTGGTGGGCGTACTCCTCTTCTCTTGTTCTTATTTGTTGTTCTTCATCATCTTCTTCATCAGTTTCATCAATACTTAAGTGTCCATCCACCTCTAATGTACCTCTTACCATAGGCATTTGCTTTTTTATTTCCTGGTAGGGAGGTGCATAGGGAGGTGGGCGCTCCACCTTTTCTTCCATTTTCTTTTTCTGCTCTTCCATTTGTTTTTTCCTGTGATCTTTTATTGCTTGCTGTATGAAGAGATCTAAAACCTCCTGCTCTTTTTGTCTCTTTTGTTCTCTTTTCTTAGTTTTGTCATGTGGTTTATGGTTCTTTATTAATGCCTTCATTTCTCTACACATTGCTACATCAAATGTTCCTTCTGCTGGCCATTTTGTTTTTAGTTTTTTGGTCCTTTTTTCCCACTTTTTTGATAATTTCTTAATAATATCTCTGCATATGGGGTATTGTGTTATTATTCGTTCTACTGGTATGTCTGTTTCCGGTGACTTCGAAGCCATTGTGTCTTGTGACCAATCTTTTACCTCTTTAACCCCAGTTAAATCATTTTCCAATTTTATTTTAATTCTTCACCGGATTAGTCAGACGAGGACCACTAAAAGCATCCGACCCCTGACCTTCACCGGACTTGCACTGGGTTGAGGACTTTAAAACAATAGTTTGATGGTCTTTCTTTTTCTCATGTATTTTAAAATTGCTCTTATTTGTACCTCAGTCAATGGCTTCGGAGTCACGTCTTCCAGATCCAGCCAACTGTAATTGTTGCGTTTCCAAATAATGTCTTCCCCCAAGCAGATCAATTCAAAACTCCAGAGCTCGTTCTCCTCAACTCTCCGCCCAATTGCTGTTATTCCTCCTGCCCAATATGAATAAGTGAGACATGGGGTTAAATTTGTATTAAATCCTCCCACTACTGTTATTGAAATTTGCAATTGTGTTTTGGGAAACTTAATATAAAATCCAATGGCTCAAACACTTCAATCAAACTTTCTCTCTCTCTAGTATTCAAAATCCTCCTCCCCTTCCTCCCCCTCTTTCGCTTCTGCTTCTCTGCTTGAAGGTCTGTCATCCTCCACAGTGACTGGCTGCTCCTCCACTTCCCTTTTGCCCCTCCTTATCTCCACCCACAAATGATGTATGTGTTCTGGGTTGTTCCTCAGCACCACTGACACTGTCAGTTTTCCCAGCATCCAGTTAGTGGTTGTGACACTTTTAACTCCTTTTTTCCCTACTTTAAAAATCCTGTCACTTTCCCACTGTACTGGCCTTGTGCATGTACTTACAATGATGTAAATATTTTTCAGTATAGTTGCTCCTCCCAAATCCTGAGGTCAACGATACCCAACATTTCTTTTCAAATAGGGAATGAGAATTGGGTCTAATTCTATTTCTGCTGTTGTCAGCAATGTTTCCAGAAGTGTTGTTCTGGGATGGCAAAATTTAGCTAAATATGGCCTTAGCTTTTTCAAGTGTTATTTGTTTTTTAATTTCTTCACTCCAATTGACTAAAGGCCATTCTTTTTCAATCAATTTTGCATTGGTGACTTTTACCAAATCTCTCAGCAACTGTTCTTTTTTCTGTTCAGTGAGTTCCCCTCTCTGCCCATTAATGTCTATATATTCGGCTTCAAGCCAAAAATGATTTCGTATCCCTTGGGACTCTTTTAAAGCTTGTCTAAATTTGGTTTCTTCTCTATCCAGCCTCATGTACTCCCTCATTCTATCCTTCTCATATTCTGAGACAAATAATTCAAACATGGATCCTGGCCAACTGTTGCTTCTTAGAAAGGAATCTCTCTGTTTCTGCTCCACTACACACTCACACACACACACACACACACACACACTTCTCTTCCCTCCTCAAGCTCACAGACACTTCAATGCACACTCACACACCCGGGATTTCACTCACACTTTATATATTATACTTACAATACATTAACTTTTTCTGATTTTTGTGACAGTGGGAAAACAATTCAGTCTTGTTTGATTATTTTATTTATCAATGGCTGTGTTTCTTTATTTGGATCACAGCGTCTACAATCTGGAAAATGTCCAAATAATCTGCAACACAAAATCTTTGGAGTATTTTTTGTTCTCACATTAATTTTCTCACATTTTACATTTCCATTTTTATTTTGATTCTCAATATCCATTAATAAGCTTGTTCTCCCAATTCACAAAAACACCTTTAACTGCTCTCATTAATTCTAAGCATACTATTCTCCTTAATGCAAATTATACAAAGCCAAAGAATTATTCTATCTACCTTATTTCACTTTTTTCCTTACTTTACACTTTATACACTATTATACAACACAATTACAGGGCTGCCCACTCTTCACACACATCAAACAACAAGCGCACTTCTGCGCACACACATTCCTCTATGCCTCCTTCAGGCAGACAGAAATGCACTTCTGCATAAAACACTTCTTATATAGCCAACTTCTGGCAAAACGCACTTCTGCGTGTTAAATACTTCTAAAACCAACTTCTGGCAAACGCACTTCTGCGTGTTAAATACTTCTAAAACCAACTTCTGGCAAAACGCACTTCTGCGTGTTAAATCCTTCTAAAACCAACTTCTGGCAAAACGCACCTCTGCGTGTTAAATACTACTAATCTACGCATGCGCTATCTTCAAAGACCTGGAAATTGTTTCTCATTTCAATATTCAAAATAACTCATTTTAATCTTGATTATTTTAATTTTCTTAGTTCTTTCATTTATTATTTCAATTTAAATTTAGGTTCGTTTGGCTGAGGTCTTATAGTTACCACCCAGGCACCAGCTCACAAGGGGCCATACAAAACAAATATAAGCAAAAGTGCTTACCTCTTTGTTTGGCGCCTTTTTGTTTTGTAGGGCCTCCTGCAGCAGTCCCACCGTGGGGGCCACCTCTGACCTCTCGCTGCTCCTGGCTGGGGCTCGCCAATTATGTTGTGGCCAGTCTGCAGTGTCCTAAGATGATTCTGTTCTCTTCTCAAAAAATCTCTCAGAGTCAGAAGCTCCAGGTCTTCAAAAGATATTCTTTATTGCCAGGCAACAAAGTGAGATGTCAGCTTCTCATCAGGCATCACATCTAATCTTAACAACATTAAACAGCTCGTTTTATATGTTTTTCTTATCGCTAGAGATCCAATAAGGACTCCTCTAGCTATCTTTTCTTTTAGCTCCACCCTGGCGTTTTGCCACCATTATCTATGAATACCCTTCAGCTTTAGTTTTAATGGTGGCGGATCGCCAGCCGCTATATTTTTTAAAAAAGCATGTTTTAATGGTTTCTTTGGTACTTTCCACAACTTTGCTCTTATAATTTGCATTGAATACACTTATATTTCATTTACGCTTGATGCTCTCCATGCAGAAAACCCGGTGCTTTCCAGTGTTGTTCATACAAGCTATTCTCTACTGGTAATACGTTAATAATCAATGAATTTTCCCAACAATACTCAATTCACTTTTATTTATGTTTTATTTATTTATATATCCAGACAGTCCAGCAATGATTATGTCAGAGATCAAATCTGAATAAGGAATAATAAAGTAGAAATGACTGAAGTAAATAATAGTTTATAATAAAATCCAGAGTATTGTGTGGAACAGATGAAGAGTGAAGATCAGAATATAGAGAAAGAGAGAACAGAAGAAGGAAGATGTTTGCAGAATGAAATGAAGGTAGAAGAGAAGAAGCAGAAGCAGATCTTGCATTATCTCATGTCTGCAGAGATGGAAACAGACATATTTTGATACAAAGGTTCATCAAGTTCAAAATGATCATCACTTCTGCAGTACATGACAGGCGTCCGATATCTAACCACAAACGTGTCGACATAACCTGAACACTGAAACACTCGAACAACTGAATACAGTGAAATACATTCTCTTAAAGATGAGAGAATAACCATAACATGAGTACAATAAAGAGTAAATACTTGAAAATATGATGAGGATTAATATATGGAGTAGAGTACATGAATATATGAAATCAAAGATAATGTTGATAAATCATAAGCCATAAATCATTAAATGATTAACATGAAAGATGAATAAATGCATGAATATGTTTCATGTTACAGATTGTTTTAAATCAACTTCACAGTAATAAAGAGGAAAATAACTGAATCAATGATGCAAACTTCATCAAATATGAGAATAATTCAGATTCAGCTGTAGATCAGCTCTACAGAAGACAATAGAGTTATTATTCAGATCAATTCAGTTCAATGTTGATTCAGTTCAGTTCAATAACTGTGTAAATGTAATCAAATATTAAATTAGTATTGATTTGGTACTCTTTTTTACTTATAATCAAAGCACAAGACAAAGCAAGATTACTGGATTAATAGAAAGCTTCATTCTTGTGTTTGGAGTCTCTCCCGGTGATCTTGTGAAGAGAACTGGAGTCTTTCCTTGTTGAAACTGATTTAAGATGGAAATGGACAGTGGTCAGTCAATGGACATGCATATTCTCAAACACAATGGCTAGGCTGGGCTCAGAGTTCATAAAACATTTCTACAAACACTCAAACACTCCTGTTTCAGACCTTCCATTATACTTATACTGTAATCAGAAGATCATCATGCTGTCACTGACTTTGTCTCACTGCAGTAATGAAATACTGTGATACTCACTTTACTCTCTGCGTCTGTACACGAGTAGATAGGCTTCTGAACTCCTGTGAAGAAACACACACTTTAAGATCTGTTCAGATATGAACTCACTAAAACAATAATATCTGTCATGAACAAAGTCACAGAAGCTGAAAATAACACTGATACCTGTGTGTGCAGCGCTTGTCACTGGGAGTCTTTTCACTGAAGATGCTGTTCAAATCAGTCTTTGAGGAAAAATATAACATGAGATGTGAGTAATTATATGAAAACACATATGAAAGATTATATACACTGATTCTTCAGTGACACAAAGCCTGTGCATAATTTACACATATAAATATATAAATACCTTTGAGACATCGTCGTCATCAAATCGACGCCAGATTTTATCTTCACATTTGATGTCTGCATTGTAGTTTCCACCACAAGATGAGCCAGAATGGTTTACTATGGCATAGAGTTCATATGTCAGAGAGGAAACCTGCAATATAACAGGAGGAACCCAGTCAATAATAACACCACTGTGTCAAATCTAATGTAATATTACACTAGTTTTATATTGTCTTCTTTATAACTAAACTCATTACAGTTTCAGTCAGTCAATCAGACAGTTCTCAGTAACTGCTGGAGTGGATTCACAATCCCTCTTACTGGATTATATGATGAATTGGAAATCATAATGTTATGAGTCTGTTCACTTTCATTGTGTTTCTGTGTTCCTGTGGCCTGTTGCACAAAGCTGGTTTCAGTTTCTACACAAGTAAGTTCAAGATTAATTTGAGTAAACTCAGACTAATGAAGGTGGATTGGTTTTTAGCAGGTTTTGTTGCTATGGTAACTTACGCTACACGGCTAACCTGCTCCGGATCAGGATTTATTCTGGTTAGAGATCACAAACCCAAACTCGACCAATCAGCTGTGAGTAAAGTGACCTGTATCTGATGCCATAAAGTCACTCCTCTCAGGATCACCAGCTGGAGTGCCCTTGATGGCCACCAGAGGTCACTCCACCCCAGACTCACTATCATGGACTCCATTTCCCATAATCCACTGCCTGGACTAATCAGCCATGATTACATTCAGCTGTTGCTCATTTGCTTGTTAGTGTCTGCCTAATCTCGCATGGCCAGAGCTTCAGACTGACAGCAGGTCTGGACTCTATTGCAGCTTTTATTGGCCAAAGACTGCTCAAGAAGATGTTTGACTGACATGTAACGCAACCAATCACAGTTTGTTTTGTTCCGTGTCATGTTTAGGGGCGTGAAAATGTAAAGTTGATGTCCCTACAATAACTGACTTTTGAAAATCCAGCGTTTAGTTGATCCTAAAAAGCTCTTGTAAACACGACCACGTTCATCTTCCGTGAGGGACGCTCTCCATCTTCCGTGTGATTGGCTGTTTGTCGCACGTCACACTTTCCGGTTCATGTGCTTCAGAGTTAATCACAAACTCTGGATTAAACCTGAGTTGACAGATAACGTTTATACCGTATATACCTGGTATATAGCATTGTGTGCCCATTGAACCTGATCTAAACCAGGTTGGATTTATATGGATTTGTCAAGTCAAATTGAAACTGAGTTTGTTCAACAGGCCTGTGGTCATTATTAGTTTCTATGGTTTCTGATTAATCACACATCTGTTTCTGTTCCAGTTAAGAAGTTCTCTCTGTGTGTTTAAGATCTCTGCTCCTTTTGTTCTGTGTTCAGTCTCACTTTAGTTAATGTGGTTGTGTACTATATTACTATTTTTGACTGTTTTTGTTATATTCTCCAGTGTCGTGGGCATGATTTAAGCCACAACTGACATGTCAATCTCTGTATTTTGTATCTGAGATTCTGACCCATGTCCAGAATGTAATAAGTTTACTTATTTAGCCTTCCTGAGAATAAATATGTACTTGTTTTGTAATTAATTAATTTGCTCATACAAGTACATTAACCAGGAGTCATATTTTGTAGAAAGAGAACTAAGTTTGAACTCTTATTATTCTGCTCTTATGATAGCTGTTGGAGACATGTAAAGACAACTGTGTCTAAGGTCATGAAGGTCAATAACACATTACAGGTATCCACACACTTATGTGTAATTCTTTTTAGGGTTTATAGCAACATTGGTCACTATATTAAACTATGAATCATGTGTAGAAGTTTGCCAGTGCTCTGTGTGGATGTAGTTTTCACGCTCTACAAAAACTGTTTTTTTCAGCCCATGTTTGGGTCAAATATGGATAAACTCAAACATTGGTTTAAATTAACCTAGACTAGAGTGAAGTCCTGACAAAACTCAGTCTTGAAGGGAAAATATATTATTTTTAACTAATTGTGCTTGCAGGGGTTGTTTATTATTTTTAGAGGCATGTGACCATGCCAAAGCAATGTTCTCCAGGAGAATTCAACAGTGGCTCAGATGAGAAGAGTCCTTCTGGAGTGATGTCTCACCTGTGACCTTTACCAAAGTTTCTCAGGTAACAGAACAGAAAGTGGCACAGATAATGCCTTTAAATGACTTCATTTGTGTAAAGAACTGAAGACCATGTTCAGATGCTGCTAGAATTATCTCTACTATTAACCTGAACCTGTAGAAATGACATTAACTGATTATTCAATTATTCAGTTGTCAGTACTAGTGTTTCTGTATTCTACGTTAGTTTGAGGCTGGATCTCGTTTTCTACAGTCTTTGAAAGTGTGGAGAACTTTGTCTTCAGTAAATCCTGTCACCTGACTGAACTTCAGCTTTGACTCCTGGTCTTCATTGATCATTCTGGTCTATTATGGGGTGTAACTGTAATTCCCGGCACTGCAGTGCAGGTGTGTTCAACTGTTCCTGGAGCCTCCAGCACTTCACAGTGAGGATGATTCCCTTACTGGACACGTGCAGCTTGGGTCATTGAGTTCTCTACTAACCCGCTCATGAGTGAACTCAGAAGGGTCAATAAGACATCCAACACATGCATCCAAAAACATATTGATACCTAAATCAGTTCCTGGAGGGTCACAGCCCTACTGAGTTTAGTTCTAACCCTGCTCCAGCACACAGACCCGTCATTTTCAAATGAGACCGAAGGACTTGATTAGCTGGATCAATGTGTTTCATTAAGCTGGAGCTAAACTTTGTAGGGCTGTGGCACAAATTATTTCAGTACCTCAATCTTAGGACGAATGATCACTTTCTGGTCATCAGACTTGCTCAACTGAACAATCAGTAGTTTTGGAAAGTTGATCACCTCACTTTTCTGTTGAGAAAATAATTTAGTTCATATTACACTGCAATAATTTAATATGAAAACAAGCATGAATGAGTTGTGCTTTCTTTCTTCACAAAGTATTCATGAAGCAAATACAACATTGAACAATTAGATGCAAATCAACAACAAATTATTACAGTCTAGTTTAACACCCAAACAAAGTATATGTTACAACCACATGAGGATTCTGTAACAAAAGAGGAAAAGAGTATTTGCATTATTATCAAATTAATGACTAAAAGTTTATAACTTTTCAGTATTTCATCTTAAATGCTTTTGTGTATTTTCTTTAAGTTTGGAAGAGTTTATGTACTGCAGTTTTACTGTTAACAGAACCATTTTAAACTGATTTACTTAAATGTAAATCAATCCACACTATATTTCACAATTATTTCACATTAAAACAGATATTCCCTGATAGAAAAGATACTTGCCCAAAGTGTTGTTCTCTGGCAGTTAAGACAATTCATCAGATACTCTTTACACATTTGATCAACATGTGCCTCTACAGCATCTTCCTAAATGGAAAGAAATATTTCAAAATAAATAAATAAATAAGATTGCACAGTTGCACTGATCATTCAATTATTGTGACGTGCTTGTACATGAATACACATTTAAAATATAGACATATATTCAACAGAGTCCCACTGAAGCTGTTTCAATGAGCAATGGAGCAAAGATCAATGTTGTTTAGATAAGAAGCTCAAATTATTTAAATAAAAAAGCTATTTTTATGTTTTGAATTAAAGGTTCACTTTAACAAACATTTGACCAAATATTTAGAATAATGAATCTAAATTTCACTATAATGCCGAGTTCAGACTGCACGATTTTCAAAGTAGTCGGGTCACTGTTCTTTTCACACTGCATGACTATCTTGGCCAGCATTCAGTCGCTGCTGTGTTCAAACTGCACGATGGATCGGCGACAGAAGGTTTCACACTGCATGACTTTACAATAGGAAGAAACGCCGACAACTCTGTCTGGCACGGGAGATGTGACAAGGAAACAACGCGATATCACGCGTGCAGGACCGGAGTTATTATTATTATTATTATTAAAAACGGTAGCCCGCAAGAAGCTTGCAATATGAATTGTCGGTGCGCTGATTTGCAGCGAAAACAAGAAAAAGAAAAGAAGAATATGGAGGAGGAAATGGTTGGAGAGACTGTGGATTGTGTGTTCTGCAATGAGAGTTGGAGGTAAATACATAACTTTTCAATGTGCTGCTGTTGCGGATGGTCAAGCAAATGTTTGTGCTTTGGTTCTGTTTGATATAATTGTAATGTTTATCTGAAACAAAGACATGCTTGCTGATGTTGTGGTCTATAACTCCTCCCCGAACTCCCCGCTGCTCTGTATCTTGCTCTCTCATTGGCTGTCGGTCATCGCCGATGTAGTTTTCAGTCAGAACACTTTTCACACTGCAGGATTTTGAATCGCCGACAGGTCCAGATATTTAGCATGCCAAATATCTCACGGGCGTCGGCGACTCGTCGGCGACTCTCTCAGATCGCAGCTTTGCTCATTCACACTGTGTGATTGTCACTCGCGTGAACGAGCACCGATTTTCCTGTGATTTCGGGCATTTGTCGGCGATTTCTCAAAACCTGTCGGCGAGCCAAAATCGGGGCTAAAATCGTGCAGTCTGAACTCGGCTTTAGCTTCATCATGAGATTGATGAATCAGTCAGACTAAAGTATGAACACCTGACAGTAAACATTAGTGAATCAGCCCTACTGAGAGAATTTAAACATTCTTAGAGAGTAATTCAGATGAGCAAAGGTCTGCTTACCACATCCTGAGAGTCTTTAAAAGAGACTGTCAATGAGAGAAAATCCTGACAGGGTTGTTGTTTGTGTTTGTCTCTGCATGACACGCATGCTCTTACGGTCGCTGTGATCTTAAAAAGCTGCAAAGGTGTCAATAAAACAGATTTAATGATGATCCACAGATATATGCATGCTTTAATCATTCTTTAATCATGTTAAAATAATCATTCTCTGCAGTTTATCCTCCATCACATTAAACTGCTCATAAACCTTTATTTTGTGTCACATGACAAGAAGTGGTTGAGGGGTGGTAGTTAGTCTTTCAATATAAAATATATTTCTTTTAATTAAAGCAATACCCTAATTAATACTCAATTTAACAAAGCATCAGAGCCCAAAGGGCAAATGTAGCAACAGAAGCAGGAGACATGAGCTGAATCTGAGCTGAATTATGACACTGTCTTGTAGAGCGCTTTACAGCAGAATCTCCAGAGTTTCCATCATTGATTCTGATATTTTCCTGATTATTACAGTGAAGCCGCTTTGACACAATCTGTACTGTATGAAGCGCTACAGAAATAAAAGTGACTTGACCTGATATAAGAACTTGAGACCCACAAATAGTATATGACTTCAGAATACATTAAATGTCTCAAAAACAGTATAAAATAATCAGATGGTTTCCAAACTCATTGCAGGGTCTCACTGGCAGATGAGGACTCATTATCTTTCATTACTTCCAGCTGTTGCTCATTACACAAGAAGTTCCTAATTTTGTCTCCTAAAACAGGTTTACACGCATCAAAGCTCAAAAACACACATTTTCTCATTATATACATTGAACATCACTACATTTTTCAATGATTCTCAAATGACGCATCCAAAGATTCAGTCTCTCTAAACCCCTTTTCCAAGTGCCTGCTCTGCTCTGATTGGTCAGATTGTGATTGATCTACTGCTTACAGTGTGTCTGAAACAAAGCGTCCATTACCACAACTGAACTTCAGCTCTGGAGGCTTCCTAGAGCTCAATGATTGGACACACTGTAAAGACAGTAACGGTGGTGTTGATTGTACCATATCAATCCAAGTGTGAGTCCGATGATAAAAACACTGGAAGAACAGGTTGTGATTCTGAGGAGCAAATAATGGTCCAAATAAAGAGGGTGTTAAGGAGATTTTACCAATCAGTGACAAACTTACTGGTGACGTCAGAATGGATGCAAGAACCCTGTCGTAAGATGATTTCTGCAGTCAGATCTGTGCTTGTTTCTATGCTAGATTGATAAATGAGGCCCATTGAGCTCCTCACATCTATAGACACTGATTCCTTCCTCATGGCTCTAATGAGATTTATTGCATGCCGAGGCTCCCCATCAAACTGCTTTCTGACCAGGGCAGTGACAGAGGAAGTGCTTCAGACATGCATATTGAGATTGAGGCATTTCTCAATAGTAAGCCGCTAGGATCTGTCTCCTCTAATATTGCTGACCTGGATCTAGTCACCCAATATCTCCTGCTCATGGGGAGGTCAGACAGCTCTCTACCTCAAGTGACGTACCCTACTGAGCTCATAGGATGATGCAGTGGAGAGAGCCAAGTCCTCACTGACCATTTCTGGTCAAGCTTTGTGAGACACTACCTTCCTGATCTCCAGTTAAGACAGAAATGACATGCGGAAACTAAACCCATTACAGTGGGATCTGTAGTAATGTTGGTTGACCCTCAGCTACCCGTGCCCTCTGGTTAATTGGGAGAGTATTCAGGACATTCTCTGGGGTGGACGGACACGTAAGGTCTGTAAAAGTCAGCGTTAAATGAAGGTTATACGTGGCCTATTGCCAGATTACTGAAGATGACGGCACCAAACCAACAGACACTAGTAACTCAGATGCAGAAACATTTATGCCCATGCATGTTTGAGGGCAGCGATGTTAAGGAGATTTGACCAATTGACAACAAACTTTTAGGTAATGTTGGAAAGGATGCTAGGTGGCGAGCTAGGAACTTCCCAAAGAATCAGGAAGAGGAATTAAGAGAAGAACACGCATCATATCCTCCTGTATCTTAACCTTCAAAGTTTAAATGTAGGTCTATTTACTTATTTGTGCTCTTTAATATAGTTATCTGCCGTGTTACAGCTTTGGTTAATGTAAATGATTGAGTTGTTTATCGGTTTGGTGTTTTCTCAGAGCTGCAGAGAATTCATGATTCTGTTATATGTGCGATATGCCCCTTCTAGTGGTTAATTTCAGTAGTGCAGTCCAAACCCTGAATGGATGTAGAATGACATGTATATTATCATGCATGTATATTATAGTTATTTATTGTATTGTAATGTTATTCATCTGTTTATTTCAGACCACACACACAAACACAAGGTAAAGATGAGAATAAACGGAGGCTTAAAATCGGAAAACAATTCAATCGTTTCACTCTGAGCAGAATCAGTATTTTAACGTTTCTGTTCCAGCGTTCCTTCTGTATTATTAACTGTCCGAAACCAGTTTGATTAAAAAAATAACGGTCAATAATGTTATTTTTTAACTTTATTTTTTCATTTTTTTTTATTCATTTTGGCTTGAAGTTTATATTGCCTGAATTTAACTGTAAGACTTAAAAATAACTGTTTAAGTTTAAAGTTTAAATCTTGTTATAAAAGATAATTGTATTGGCTAAAATACAAGACTCTTCATTTTTGAATAAAGAAAATGCTGTGTATTATTAATATTATTATTATACCGATTATTTATTTATTTATTTTTTGGCTTCACTTTTCAGGACTTGTGCGGCACGCTTGGCTTAGAGAAATACACATGGAAGCGTTTGAAAGCAGGCGTCTATCAGCAGATCCCTAATATATCCACTGATAGATGATGTTTTCAATGCTCCCATCTGTATCTGTGTAAGCTCTGTGAAGAGACATTACAACCAGACTTCAGTCTACTTTACTGAATGGTTCACTGAAGTCCCTACTGAATGATTGTCAATCAATTCAAGCACTGGTCAAGGATCCATGTGATGTAAGTTTGTGCAGACAATGAAGAAGCAGAAGGCCTCAGTGAAAGAGATCAAACCAAATAAGAGCCAATAATGTGTCTGAACTTTCTCTGGAGAAACACTTCCAGAGCTGAACTGCTGTGAGATGATTGATGCTCCTCATGAAAGAGACAAAAGATGACAGAATAATCCAGAAGAAACTAGTTACCTCAGAGGATCCAGGAGTCTTTTTAAGGATCTCATGTAGATATTCTGCTGCGTCTCGTTCTTTACAAACTTTGGGTTTGATGGAGAGAAGCACATAATCAAACACTGACACTGAATAACTTTTATCAACAGGATTATTGACTGAATGCTGGAAACATCAATAAAAGAGACCAACCGTCTGTAATGCCGAGGCTCTTCACGACCCCATCTGTTGAAACTGCACGTTCCTTTTGCTTTTCTAATTCATTGAACAATTCCTTCAGCTCTTTAATGAAGTCATCATCAGATGAAGCACTACAGAAGACATTGAGTGTTTTATTGATCAGCTGTTGTTTCCACTGCAGGAAGTGAAAGACGTTTCTTTACCTCTCGACATGTTCCCTGAACTCCTTCGTCATGAAGAGCGTCTGAAGAACTGCATTCAAATAGGAGGTGGAGTCTAGATTCTCCAGCCCACTGTGTCCTTAAATGAGAAACACATTATTAACACTGACTGACCTCAATCCAGCTGACCAGAGAAACTCATCCAGAAGATCTTACAGCATACAGAGCCATCGAGTGTCCATCGAGATCAGAAACAAATGTTGACTAACTTAAAGATGAGTAGATCTGGACATTAATCAATCAATATTCATCAGCTTTAACAGCAATGAGATGAAATGTGAGAAGTCATCTATCATTGTGTGTTAATAATGTCCATCTTCAGAAAACAACCCAAATATAAATGTTTGACTGGAGATCAAACTGTTTCTCCCAGAAAACAAAGCAGATCATTGTGACAAACACAGACAGTAACGTGAGCATCAATGATTTACTGTAGCAGGAGCTTCACATCTCCACTGGGATTCAGAGACGGAGAAAGAGTTATCAGATCATGATTCACAAGCTTTATGGAAGGAGGATTTTCAGATCAGATGAAGGTTTTATTTCTTACCTCTTATCTGGGTGTTCATTGAGAGACTCTGGAAGTGATCCTCTCTGGGTTTCTGTGTCTTCAGGCTCTGAAATATGTTTTAGAGGAACTTGATCAAACCCAAAGACTGTTTCTGACTAAATGACTACTGAACATCTGTACATCTTCTGTCCTCGTCTCTGACAAGACAATTTGACGTTTGTCATTGAAGTCACACTGCAGGACTGTGTGCCAAAATCTTCTGACACTGCCAGAATTTCATCCCAACGGTCTTTAATCGGCTGTCAGTGAACATGTCAAACTAGCGATCAAAGACTACAGTTTTTAGCCTAGGATTACAGGAATCTTTTAGGATTCTCAAAATTTGTCTTAGACGACCAAATTGTGGCCAAAATCACACAGTGTGCACCCGGCTTACGATTTTTAGTTCATTATTGTCATGTAAATGTATGTTGTTCTTTGTCCATTCTCATTTGTTTAGTTGGTTGATATTCCAGCACTCTACTGTGCGCCTCCATGTTTATTCTTTATTTTTTTACTCACTCATGTCAGCTCAGAGAGTCTACTGTTGTGAGAACAATTTGTTGTCTGTGCTGTGGATATTTCAGAAAAAAGCTTGCTTCTCTTCACATATATTCAGTTTAACAGCTGTGTAACTGAACTGCTCACATTTTTATTGACGCTTAAATTGTGTTGTAAATTCTGAATTGGTAAAACCGTCTGAATCCACTGGCATTGGTTTGGACTGCTCTCTCACTGAATCACCTGATGATCCTCCTGTGTCTCTCAGATGAAATCCTGCAGGCGCTCGTGTATTCTCTGTCCGTACAATAAATGCTCATCCTTGAATGAGTGCGGATTTCTAGCATATTTACCTGAACTTCTCAGGTAATATCTATGGTTTACGTCAGCTGTCACTTTACTGTGGCGTGAAGCCCTATGTGCTCGCACACTTGACCTTTGTGACAGTTCTGTCGGACACAGTGATTAATATGATTAGCCTTTGGCTTGACTACATTATCAAACAGCTAATAATGAGATGCTAATGTTACACAAACCATGTTCTGTTCTTCATCTGAGAGTCAGACAGCTTCTAACAATCAGTATCCTTACAAACGCTTTGAACACTCAGAACATCAGTTCAGAAAGGCATATAGTTCGTCATCACATCGTAAAATACATCATAGACCCGCCATATTGCTAAATCTATAAGATTTTTCATATCAAATATATTCCGGGATAACCTGGTTTCTCTCGAGGCTCTCCTGCTTCACAGCAGTCACAGTTAATGATATGCTAAAGCCTGCCGGTTACAAGGTAGTTTGTTTGTCATAAATATCAGTGGTTTCAAACCGCGGGTCTTTTTCACTGAAGTTTTAAATATAAAATACTCAGCAATGGTGTTGACTTATGAATTTGCACATGGTTTGTCTTAAAGCATTATAAAAACACCACACAGATATAAACAACATTAAAAACTTGATTTTCACCACAGAGCACTTTAAGTGCTGCGACCAACTAAAGTTTAAAAGTTTAATTCTCTGTTCAGTCTTGCTCAAAGTCAGACAGAAGCTGTACACTCAGGTTAGGCAAATGATGTTGAGTTATCAACTTTTAAAGTACAAATTTTAATTTTTTTTTACATTTTACTAATTTCTCTACTAATTTTTACTAATTGATCCTGACAGATGTGTTTCTGTGAGGAATCTTTGATCCAATATATAATTCTTTCTTAAATAATTTTCTCATATTCATCTGTTCTCTTACCTGTTGTCCTCTTCAGTGTTTCCTCGTCAGCTGATGTAGAACCAGAAATCTCGTGTTTGACGTCTATTTCTTTTAAAATATAGTAGGAAAATGAGAAGACTTAAATCAGAACTACAAATCGTATTGCCGTCTGTAAAGCCACATCAAGATTATTGATTGTATCATTCAGTATATTCAAGAGTGAATATAGTGTGAATATTCAAGTGAGTGGGGAAAATGTCTTTTCTGTTATTTTCTCTCCTCTGTCTGTTTTTCCTTCACTTTTAGGTCACTCAGTGTGTGTGTTTGACTCTACAGCACCTAACCACAAGATCCTCCTCCTCTGAGCTGAAACAGAGCCGAACACTTTGCTTCCTGTAGTGAAGCGTGTGAACTTTATCACAGATGCAGTGACACAGATATGAGTGACAGGTGCACTAACATCAAAGTCTAAACCAGGGGTTCTCAACTGATTAGAGCTGGAGATAAACTCTGCAGGAAAGAGGATCTTGAGGTGGTGAGATCACGAAGAAAGAAAAAATGTGCATGGGCTCTGTAGTGTCCAAGTAAAACAGCATGCCTTTAATATTAAAAACGTTTAATTTAGCTTCACTTCAACACTAACGTTACATATATGTTATATATATATATATGTTATATATATATGTTATATATATATACAGTATATATATAGTATATATATATAAACATGAAAAAAAAAACAATTATTACGCACTATTGTCACTTGGAAAATAAGTTAACTAATTACAATGAAAGCAATATCCAATACGGTAACACTTTACAATAATACCTGAATTAATAGTTTCTTCAACATGAATTCATGATTAATGCAGATATGAACTAATCATGAACTAATAAAGAGATATCATTAACTATGACAGGAGTCATAAGGATTCATGCATGAAAACAGCAGCCTTAACTACACGTTTGATAATTAATACACTAACATTTAGAGTAAACTAAATCAAACATTCCCTATAAGAAGGAATAAGAAATATTCTGACTTTGAAATAAATTTATTATTGTCATAATTTAAACAAAGGACATCAGCAGCTTCGTTATAAACATTAATGAAAGGCACAGGATTAGTTTGTCATTATTTTCACTGATCCTCCTTATCAAATATATAAAATGATAAATCAGCTAATAATTTTCCTTAAAAGGTCTTAATCTGTTTTGTGATATTCTTGTCCATTAAACTAAACCTACTGTGACTTACAACAGTTCCTGAGGAATCAGTTCCCAAAAAAATAACCAAACAGGAAACACTATGGAAACGTTTGCTGGGATCAGATTCAGTGTTCACTCTCCATCCAGACACAGGAAATCTAGTAATTTCACCATAGATGCATATCATTTAAAGTCGATTCTGATTTTTTTTTTTTTTTTTTTTTCCTTGGGTAAAGCACGTAAAAAACACAACCCTCGCATTTAGATAATCAAGGAGACATGGATAGCACTCATCTCTTGGAGGAGGTGGAAAAACAAATGTTCTTTATGACCTTGCAGGATTTCTCTATAAAGATTTAAAAGCGAAAGAAAATATGAGATTTGGCTGATTTCATCTATTTTAAGTTTTAATTTAAAATGTTTTTGATTTTAATGTATAGCCTTTATTTAGGCCTAAATGTTTTGCAACTTAATTGAGCAATGTAATATATAAACCTAAAGTATTACTTTAATAAATAAACAGAACTGCACGCATCTTGCGGAGGAACATTGTAGCTGGAGCTACTTTTCTCCGTGTATGTCTATGGCGAGTCACGCAGTTACTGTGATACTCTGCGGCGAGTCCTACCAGTCCAGTCTGAAATAGTCTGAATATAAACACTTATTTTAAGTGTACCATAATGATTCAGGGTAAGACAAAAACACAGTTTGGAAAATGGATTCATGTTGTACATTCTCATTATACTGTATAATTTTTGTGAAATTTGAACACAAAGTTGCGGACAGAAGTTTTAAATGTAGTGCATTTACACTGACATATGAAAGAGTGTAGCTTATGTACAGTGAATTGCAATCCTGACAAGCCATGTTCAATAACAACTTTGAGTTGAAATAAAAACAAGTAAATGGTGTGTTTGTGATGTACAGCCATGGATCAGTTGCGCACTGCAAACACAGCATGTGTGAAAGCTCAATCCTGCTGATGCTGCAACACACACATACTGCAAACACACTGCAAACGCACTGCAAACGGAGTATGTGTGAAATGGGTGTGTGTGTGTGAAACAGGGCAGTGGCATGAGAGCAACACACTGATGTGTAATGCCGTGTAAGAACACTCTGAAGTGCATGTAGTTAACTTTAAAAGATCTCTAGTGGTGTGGCTTGTTGTTTACGTTCACTGTGAGATTATGGCAGTCTTATTTAATCTTGAACTGAATATCTTTAAAATAATTAGTAACACATTATAATAACTGCACACTATGAAGCATTAGTTAAGCATTAGTAAATAGTCAATTCATCATTTATAAAGCATTATTAGACATTAATAAGCAGTTTATAAATACAGCTATAAATGCTTTGTTCTTAATTTATAAGCATACCTATAATGTGTTTAATAATAGTATTTTCATACTTTATTAATAATCATTTTATCATTTCTAAATTAAGTAATACATTATTCACACACGTCAGTGTTCCCAGGCTATATTCTTCCCAGTCTCCCAGTGTTCTCCTTGTCTCCTGTGAGATACTCTGTGTCTGATCTGCTCCAAGTCTGCCTGCTCTCCACGGTTCCTGCAATTACAAAGACAAGTATCAGCTCTACGATCACATCTGCCAAGAAATTCACCAGTCATCACTTACCTGATCTCTGCTTCACTTTCTGGTTGTTCAATAAACTATCTTTCCATCAGCGCCTCTGTCTCCTTCTGTATTATAACAGAAGAACGGACCAACACCGCCAGAACAGCCAGAATGAGCACCCCGGATCCGTTCCAAGATCTCGTTGATGCACTTCGACGAGCACTCTCCAGCACTCCCTCGACAACATCACCAGCGCACACCGCATTCCCCACTGTTTCTCCTTCTCCTCCAGCAGTCGGCAGTCCCATGGCCAAACCGGCGCCCTTCTCTGGTTCGGCGGAGGACTGCAACGGATTCCTCCTGCAGTGTTCGCTGGTCCTGGAGATGCAACCGCACATGTACCCCAACGACAGTTCAAAAGTGGCGTTCATAATCTCTCAACTCGACGGTAAAGCACTTCGCTGGGCGGTACCACTCTGTCCAGTCTCTCTCCAGCTTTATCGCTCATTTCAAAGAAGTTTTTGGAAAACCTGCCTGGGATTCATCGATTGGTGAGAGATTACATCGATTAAAACAAGGTTCCATGTCTGTGACTGACTATGATCTCCAGGTTAGAACTCTTGCTGCATCTAGTGGTTGGAACGAACAAGCCCTGATAACCACGTACCGACAAGGGTTGGATCCACGTGTGCAGTTGCATCTCGCTGTATATGAGGATTCCATCGGGCTTGAACGTTTCATCCAGCTCTCCATCAGATTTGCCACTCATATGCAGTCGTGTCTCGAAGAGCACCAGGGCCAGTCGTTCTTCCCATCACCTCTCCGCCGACCAAAATCCGTCACCTCCCCCAGAACCAGCCAGCGAACCCATGCAAATTGAAAAGTCACGTCTTTCATCAGCTGAGCGGCAGAGACGGCTGACCCAGAACCTCTGTTTGTATTGTGGTCAAGCTGGGCATTATATTTCAGAATGCCCCACTCGCCCCACTTGCCCCATGGTGAGTGTTATCATTCCTTTGTTAAATAAACCACTTACCATAGTTGTAAACCTTACTGCTGCCGACTTATGTCTTCCAGTCAATGCCCTCCTCGATTCTGGGTCAACCGGGAATTTCATCTCCGGAGCCCTCTGCCGCCAGCTTCAGCTCAAAACCGCACCCAAATCCACTCAGTAACTGGAAGACCACTACGACAAGTGTGCAACAGCGTCGGCCCCGTTCAACTCCAAACCGGCGTTCTTCACATGAAAGAGATCCATCTGCTGGTTCTGGAGGACACCGCTTACGTGATCTTAGGGCGCCCATGGTTGGAGCAGCACAACCCCATCATCTCGTGGAAGACAGGAGAGATCCTGAAGTGGGGTGACAAGCGTTTCAAAGAGTGTTTTCCTGAGTTTCCTGTTCCAAGTTCTCCACGTTCCGAAGAAGTCCAAGTCTGTGCTACATCTGTGGACTTGAACAGACATCCTGAAATGTTACCCCCACTTCAGCGATGTCTTCTGTCCCAAGAAGGCCTCCACACTGCCTCCACACCGGCCATGGGACTGTGCCATAGATCTGCTTCCCGGTGAGCCAGTGCCCAGAGGAAAGATTTATTCACTTTCCATCCCGGAGGAGAAGGCCATGGAGGATTACATCTGTCTCAAGGCTACATACGCCCGTCTACTTCCCCTGCTGCTTCAAGCTTCTTTTTTGTCGCGAAGAACGACAGAAGCTTGCGGCCCTGCATCGACTACAGAGCTCTTCACAGAATCACCGTAAAATTCAGATACCCACTTCCTCTCGTCCCCATCAGTGCTGGAACATCTCCGAGGTGCCACTGCGTTCACCAAGTTGGACCTCCGCAACGCATACAACCTCATCCGGATACATGAGGGGGACGAATGGAAGACGGCATTTGTGACCCCTACTGGTCACTATGAGTATCTTGTCATGCCGTATGGGCTCGTCAACGCCCCCTCCGTATTCCAGGACTTCATCCATGAGGTGCTCCGGGAGTTCCTGCACAAGTCAGTTCTGGTATACATCGACGACATCCTGATCTACTCCCGGAGCCTGGCCGTCCATCACCGGCACGTTGCGGAGGTCCTGCAACGCCTGAGGGCATTTAACCTTTTCCTAAAAGCCAAGAAATGTATTTTCCACCAGCCCTCAGTGCAGTTCCTTGGCTACAACATCGATCGCAGTGGCATCCAGATGGACGAGAGGAAGGTCTCCGCTATCAAGGACTGGCCCATTCCCACCACAGTAAAAGAACTGCAAAGATTTGTAGGATTTGCACATTTTTATAGAAGATTCATCCAAGGTTACAGTATCATCACCACTCCCATCATGGACCTGTTATGCAGTAATCCCAAGTCTCTGTCCTGGACCCCAGCCGCCACTCAAGCCTTCGACACCCTTAAGAGAGCTTTCACGTCCGCTCCCCTCTTTGTGCACCCTGAGCCAGATAAGCCATTCGTCGTCGAGGTTGATGCTTCTACCACAGGAGTGGGAGCGGTCCTTTCCCAGCAGCAGGGGAACCCCAGTAGACTTAACCCATGTGCCTTCTTCTCCCGCAAACTCAACCCGGCGGAGGTAAACTACGACATCAGGAATAGGGAGCTTCTCGCCATCAAGCTTGCCCTGGAGGAGTGGAGGCATTGGCTCGAAGGAGCCCAACATCCTTTCGTGGTTCTTACGGATCATAAAAACCTGGAGTATCTATGAGACGCCAAGAGGTTGAATCCTCGACAAGCTAGATGGGCTCTCTTCTTCACCAGGTTCAATTTTTCAATTTCTTATCGTCCTGGATCAAAGAATGTTAAAGCCGACGCTCTCTCCCGCATTCATGAGAATCCAGAAGAATCAGAGCCCATACTTCCTGAGAAACTCTTTGTGAACCCTATCGTCTGGTCTGAAGAGACTCTTCCCGAGTCCAATGCCTCCACCAACACCCTGCCGGGTTGTCCACAAGGTTTGCTCTACGTCACCCGGACACGGCGCACTCCCCTCATCCATGCATCCTCGTCACTGGGCACTGGCCACCCTGGGGGGTAAATGAAACCCTCTCGTTGTTAAAACAACGCTTCTGGTGGCCGAACATGGCAGCTGATGTCAGGAGGTACGTGCAAGGGTGTAGGGAATGCCATCCACACCATCTTCCCTCCGGGAAACTACAACCTCTGCCTGTTCCAAGCCGCTCCTGGTCACACCTAGGAGTCGACTTCATTACAGATCTTCCCGCCTCTGACGGCTGCACATGTATTCTGGTGGTTGTGGACCGATTCTCGAAATCGTGTTGTCTAATTCCCCTACAAGGACTGCCCACTGCTATGGAAACTGCTGAGCTAATGTTTAACTGTGTTTTCAGATATTATGGGCTCCCTGAAGATATTGTATCTGACCGAGGACCACAGTTCATCTCAAGAGTCTGGAAAGCATTTTTCAAGCTCCTAGGTGTGACCATAAGCCTTTCCTCCGGCTACCATCCCCAAACGAACGGGCAGATACAGGAAAACGGCCGTTTCCTACGTACCTTCTGTCACGGCCACCAGGACTCCTGGAACCAGTTCCTGGGTTGTGCCGAGTACGCCCAGAACTCGCTTCATCAGTCAACCACTGGACTCACTCCATTTCAGTGTGTACTCGGCTATCAACCCCCACTGTTTCCCTGGACGGGGGAACCATCGGATGTTCCAGCAGTCGATTACTGGTTCCGGGAGAGCGAGAGGGTCTGGGACTCAGTGCATCTCCAGCTCCAACGGGCCCTACGCAGGTGCAGAATGGCAGCTGACCTTCGACGTTTCGAAGCACCCAACTACCAGCCTGGAGAGAAGGTTTGGCTGTCTACAAGAAACATCAGGATGCACCTGCCCTGTAGGAAACTGAGTCCCAGGTTCATTGGCCCCTTCACCATCGTCCACCAGATCAATCCTGTCACCTACCAACTCCAGCTCCCTCCAGAGTATAAAATTCATCCCACGTTCCATGTATCAAAACTCACCATCCTTCTGTCACTCTTCCCAAAGAGCCTGGCGAGGCCGAGGAACCCCCCCCTTCCTCTCATTTTGAATGACGGAGCAGCCTATCTTGTGAAAGACATCTTGGACTCCCGGTGCCACGGTGGTCACCTGGAGTACCTCGTAGACTGGGAGGGGTACGGTCCCGAAGAACGGTCATGGGTTCCCAGGTATGACGTTCTCGACCCGAGTCTACTGGAAGACTTCCATACCACCCATCCCGACAGGCCAGCATCACATGGCAGAGGCCGACCACCACGACGTTGGGGTCCACGGCCCTCAGGAGCGGCCCGTGGAGGGGGGGTAATGTCACAGACACGCCAGGCTCTACAGTCACACAGCGCACGTCATCCCCTGAGTACTAATCACTCACACCTGACACTCATCAGCACCATCATCAGCAGCACTACTTAAGACACAGCAGCACACACACCTTTATGCTTACCTCAAGGACTCACCTGTCTCCAGCATCTTCCCAGTCTCCCAGTCTCCCAGTGTTCTCCTCGTCTCCTGTGAGTTACTCTGTGTCTGATCTGCTCCAAGTCTGCCTGCTCTCCACGGTTCCTGCAATTACAAAGACGGGTATCAGCTCTACGATCACATTCACCAGTATTTCACCAGTCATCATTTACCTGCACTCTGCTTCACTTTCTGGTTGTTCAATAAACTATCTTACATTCCATCAGCGCCTCTGTCCCCTTCTGTGTTATACCAACTACAAATGTTTTATAACTACCTGAATTAATCATGAATTACAGTAGGACAATTTTATTAGCTATTACTATGTCTAAATAATAAGATGCATAAATGTATGGTTTAAAAAAGTGTATTAATTATTTACTTACACATCTTAATGATCTTATGAACCACTGACTACTCCTAAATAACTGGTTTGTGAATAATGCAATACATAATTTAGAAATAATAAATTGATCATTAATTATGAAAATACAATTATTAAACACATTATAGATATGGTTATAAATAAAGAACAAAGCATTTATAACTGTATTTATAAACTGCTTACTAATGTCTAATAATGCTTTATAAATTGACTATTTATTAATGCTTAACTAATGCTTCACAGTGCGAGTTATTATAAAGTGAGTCACGTGACGTCCCGTGAGATGCCATGAAAGAGCGATCAAGCGCAAATCCTGGCAGCAGTAAGTCACAGCACCACTTCCGGGTGAATCCGTAGATGGCAGGTTTCCTTTGGCAGCTGTCACGGTCTTTCTCGCCGTTTCTGCTCTTTGCCCGGTAAAAACTACACCGTTCTCAGTGGTGTTTTAAAATAATGAGGCAAAGTTCCCACAGGTGTATTATTATTATTATTATTATAAAGTTTTTATGTATCAGCTGCCAGAGTTTGTTCCAGGTACGATGAAGTTTGTCACCGTTTCTGCTGTAAACGACACAGTTTTTTATTTAAATAAAAGATTTGAGGATGCATATTATCCTCCAGTTTCACAGACCATGCTTAAGATAGTCCCAGACTAAAATGCATGTTTGAGCTGTTTTAACTGACATATCTTAAAATATGTACCATTGTTTCGTCTCAAGATGATCACCAGTGATGTGTTTTTCTTGGGTAGTTTATAAAAGCTACTTAAATGCCCTAATTGAACTAAGGACTAATCCTGGCTTAATCTAAGCCCTGTCTGTGACACCGGCCTATAACAGCAACAGATGTGACCAGAATATGAACCCAATAAGCTAAATAGCATAAGCGCTTTCCCATAAAGAACATACACACATAAAAATGAGTCTGTATGTTCTTGAATATATACACACACACAAACACACACAAACATGTATTTATTTAATATAACACTTTAATTATTTGGGCGATGCACTGATGTTGTTGTTATGCAGTTTCAAAATACAACATATGAACATGTTTGAAAGTAGGAAAAAGTCTTCTTGTGTGTCTAATGGTGCAAAAATACAACATAAGGGCTCTTATATTGCTGTTGTGTCATCACTCATTTTGCAAGCCAAATCTGAGACAAGTTGACCAAACCTCTAGGAAAAATCAGTGCTTTTTGCAATATGTGAAATATTAAATTCTGAATGCCAAGAGAGTCAAACATATAACTACATTTTTAAATAAAGTCTTTCCATGGATTCAGTCCTGCGAAGTCCTCCACCTGTGAGAGACAAGTTATGGATGAGTAAAAAATAAAAAAGGCATTTCTTTGACATGCACAAGAAGTAAAATTATGCAATGTGTGATTCTTGATATTTAGTTCACGATAAAAAATATCAGACATACTTTTAGAAAAAAAGCTGTGATTTAACGTCTGAACAGGATTATGCATTTGAAAACATAAATCATACCTTCTGCTCCTTCATCACTAGTTTGACTTTCTTTTTTTCCACCTGGCTTTCTCATCACAAAGATAAGAACAGATCCATGTGTGATTTCATAAAACCCAAGCGTTTGCTCATCTTCCAGTTGTTCAGTTCCAAAAATCACCCTTATGAGATCTAAACATAAACAACATATTGACTGGAAATGACACTTTGAATATCAATATAATTTAATACAAATATCACTGAAACAAGAAATTCTGTTTGAACAGATAATTGCTATAAAGTTACTCTGCAGTTTACTTGTCTTAAAATGCCAACAGAAAAAAATACATGATTTGATTTATCTCTGGGTAGATTAATATTCAGCCTACCAAGTTTTTCGTCATCATCCGCAGGTCTGAATTTCTTCTTCACTTGTCTGATGGTGGTTTCATCAAACTCTTTTGCTGTATTCGCCACATCTAACACCGTGTCTCTCTCGTCATTAAACCTGATGAAGAGTTGAAACGCCATTCTGAATCTCCTTTATCAGAGAATTATCATGAACCGTTAGATCGATGTGAGCTGTAATTCACTGACGAATGAACCTTAACCTGTTCACCTTCAGGAGGATGTTGATGCACTGAAGCTGCTGTCGAAGTCAAAGCGATTGTTTCATTTTCACTCCTGTGACGAGAGAAACTGAGCTTTTTACAAGAAAGATAATAAAGGAATATACATCTAAAACTGTGTTGATAAAAACACACCGGTGTGAACTCAAGTGTACCACATCCTGTAAAGATGACATGTGTTTCAGTATGGGTGTGGACGAACATGGATCTATAGGGGGCAGAAGAATTGTTGTAACTGCAAAAAATGATGACAGTTAGCAAATAAATGTCTAGCAAGGCAGAAATCTGATCAAATGTACAATAAAAAATGTGTGTGTTGCTAAAGCCATTGACACAAACAGGAAATGTATTGATGCAAGTAAAATATGTTAACACAAGCAGAGGCCAGCTCCAGACCACAACCCTCAGAAGATCAGAAGAGACACAAACTGAACATGTACTGAGAAGAGAAGCTTTTCACAACACAGACTGTCTCAAAGCAGCTTCACACTGACAACAGGAAAATTAATGAACAGATTACAGCAAGTTATTATCGAGCTAAAGTAGGTTTTTGATTGAATCACTTCCGTTGTAAAAATCATTCATTTTTATCTTAGGAGCCGCTTAAATGACACTTTTCTAACTGAAAACCGAAGGCTTGTAATGCATTCTTGTCATTCATTTACGTGTAGGTTTGTGTGTTTGAGTGTGTGTGTGTGCAGATGCTTTTTTACAAAGTGATATTGCCAATTTACTTGTCTGACCCACATAATACAGGAAATCTAGTCACCTCCGCAGATCCATGCGGACTGGAATGATGTTGATAATGTTTTATCTGTACACAGGGAAAGGAAAGGGAAGGAGGCCTTCACAGGGATAGTTTAGTTAATTTCATCATGTCTAGATGAAGGTCCTTCATCTCATCTGGATACGGCCTGGATCTGCCAGACTACGGTAAACCTCGGGAGAGACTAATATTAGATTAAATGCTAGGGGTGTATCGGCACACGTATTCGTATCGAATCGTTTCGGTACAGGACATCCGGTTCGGTGCATGTGTGAACTGAATGCATTTTATTTTATTGCAACTTTAAGGTGTCCAGTTTAAAATAAGCTCTGTGTTTTGTTACTTTTGATAACAAAGTGTCATCTTTCAAGTTTGATCCATTTTTTTTTTTTTTTTTAAACTTTCTTTTTTATTTTTTATCTTTTAGAAAGGGAAAAAAGAAAAACAAACAACAAAAACAACAAACATACAATCACATCTAAACAACAGAACGGTCATTTGGTCACCCATACATTCTTTCATAAACAAATTGATGGAAGTACATCTCAGATGATACAGCAGATAATAATCATGTTAGAGTCATAAACACAATCCATTTTTCCCAATACTGTAAGTATTTATCCATCCGTAAGTTTAATGCGAACGTCATCCTCTCCATGTTTTGGATACTGGTCACAATGTCCAGCCAGTCAGTCTTTGTCGGGGGTTCTAACTGTAGCCACTTTCTTGTTAGAGCTTTCTTACTGGCTGCTAATAATATCTTTATAAGATATTTATCTTTCTTCATCATATGAGCTGCTAAATTGCCCAGATAAATTGTGGAAAAAGAACAATCAATTCCCTCACCGAAAATGATATGTATTACTTGTATTACCTCCTGCCAATATGACTGAATGGCTGGGCAGCTCCAGAATACATGAAAATGATCCGCCAACTGTTCCCCACATTTCCTCCAACACAGACCACCTCCAATGTCGTCAGTCTGAATAAATTTTAACTTGGGGGTTACAAAGTATCTAATAATATTTCACCAGCAGAATTCTCTCCACATACCCGAGCTAGTAGAGGTAGCCTGTACAGAACAAATATTTAGCCAGTCTTCCTCTGAGATGCCTAGTCCGGATTCTTTCTCCCATTTTAATCTAACCTTATATGTTGATTGTTTCTTAATGGACTGAATTGCTAGATACAGTTTTGATACAAGTTTCGTATTGTCTTTATTTTTATACATATCGATGAATAGATCAATTAAATTGGTGTCATGCTTCTCCATGTATCTTATCTCTTTATTAAAATAAGTCCTCATTTGTAAGTACCTAAAAAAATCAAGTTTTTCCAGACCATATGTATCAGAAATCTCCTGAAAGCTATCTAATTCTCCCTTCGACGAGATTGAACTAAAGGAGGTGATGCCAAGCCTATACCAAAGCTGAAACCTCCCATCAGCACTTGCTGGTTTAAAGTCAGGGTCGAACGCAACCCATCTTAGTACTCTAGACTGTCTTTCAAGTAGTGTTGAATTACATTCTTTAAACCAGATTCTGAAGGGAACCTTAGTCCATTGATTTAACCTTTTAGAATACTGTTCATATAAAATTTTGCTACCAAGCACTGATTGCAGTGGTATAGCAAGCTGAGAGATCTCCAAATCCTTCCACTTTGCTACATAGTCTGAGTTACAACAGCATGCTAAAGCTCTTAGCTGGGCAGCTTTGAAGTAGTCTGAAAAACATGGCAGTGATCTACCCCCTTTCTCTTTAGATAGCTGCAGTATTTTGAATTGAATTCTTGGCCTCTTTCCGCCCCATATGAATCTTGAAATCCACTTATCCCATTCAGTAAATTGTTTTACTGGAACTTCAACTGGTAAGGATTGGAAGAGATATAGAAGACGAGGAACCAGGTTCATTTTTACAGTATCTATTCTGTTATGCATCTCTAAGGGCAGTTGGGACCACCTATCTATGTCTGATTTAATGTTCTTACTTGTAGGACCATAATTACTATCAAACAATTTAGAAATGTCCTTTGTTATTATAATCCCCAAGTACTTAATACTTGATGAGTTACAATTAAATTTAAACCTATTCAGCATAACATTATGAGGGGTGTAGTTATAGCTTAAGATTTGTGTTTTCTGAACGTTTAATTTATATCCCGAGTAAGTTCCGAATTTTTTTAAGATGGACATCAACCTAGGAATGCTAACCTCTGGTGCTGCGACAAACAAGAGCACGTCGTCCGCGTACAAGCAAATCTTTTGTTCTAAACCTCTAACCCCTAATTCCTTTTATCTCCTGTTCGTCTCTAACTGACTGTGCCTTGGCGGCAGCCTCTTTCCAGATTAATATTCTGAGTGAGATGTCCATTAATTCTTATTATGGCCTTTGGTGATGCATACAGAGTTTTAATGCATCTAATAAACTCATCTTTAAAACCAAATCTTCTCAATGCCAAAAATAGGTACTCCCAGCGAACTGAGTCAAATGCCTTTTCAGCATCTAAACTAATTAGTACTGCTCTAATGTTTTCTTTAGTGACATGATCAATTACATGGAGCACCCGCCTGATATTATCCTGTGTCTGTCTGTCACGTACAAATCCTGTCTGGTCTGAATCCACTAATTCTGGTATTATATCTTCCAGTCTTTTAGCTAATATTGATGCATATAGTTTATAATCCATATTTAATACTGAAATTGGCCTAAATGCACTACACTCCTTTTTGTCTTTACCCTCTTTAGGAATAATCGAAATTATTGCCTCGCTCCATGTTCTTGGTGGTTCACCACCTTTAAGTGTATAGTTAAAACAATCAAAAAGTGTAGGGACTAACTGATCTTTAAAAGCCTTATACCACTCGGTTGGAAAGCCATCTGTTCCCGGTGCTTTATTAACTTTTAATCTAGAAATTGCTTTCCCTATTTCTTCCTTTGTGATCTCTGCCATTAGGGCTTTATTTTGTACTTCACCTATGGAAGGTAAGTCAAGTGATTCTAAAAATGAATTTATTTCCATTGAGCTGGTTGTATTTGGTTCCTTATATAGATTTTTATAGTAATTTTCAAAAAAATATTGTGTATATCTTCTTGCTTATGGCAAATTTTTTTGGTTTTGGGATCCCTAATATTCTCAGCCTGCTGTTTTCTTAGCCTCATGCCAACAACTTCAGAGCCTTAGGGCCATTTTCATAATACCTCTGTCTAATGAATTTAGCTTTTTTCTCTAATTCTTCCTCATATAATTTATTTATTTCCTTTTTAACATTGTTTATTTGATTTAATATATATGGTTTCTTCTTTTCAGCATGTTCTCTCTCTAAAATGTTCAGATTTTCTTGTAAATCAAGCAGCCTTTTACCTCTTTCTTTTTTTCTATAAGATGTGAGAGCTATGAGCTTTCCCCTGATCACTGATTTTAAGGCATCCCAGAGGACACTTGGCGATACTTCTCCGTTATTATTGTTATCTATATAATCTGCCAGTTCTTTCTGAACGTATTCCTTACATGTACCATCATTCAAAATGCTTGTATTAAGTTGCCACAGCATATCCTTTTTTTTATTATCTAAATGCAGAGTCAAGTACACAGCTGAGTGATCAGAGATATCTCTCTGACTCCTATCTTGCAATTTATAATTCTGTGCCTAACTGAGTTACAAATAAAAAAATAATCAATTCTTGAATGAACATCTTGACTTGCCGAGTAGAACGTGAATTGTTTGTCAGTTGGATGGAGATCCCTCCACACATCGACCAGTCCCATCTCCATCAAAAGTTTTTTAGTTATCCTGGCTCTAGAGGTTAATCTCTTCAGTGCATTAGAGGAATCAAGTTTAGGCTGTATTTGGGTATTCCAGTCTCCTCCGCATATTAGAACCCCAGAGGCTTCAGAAGCAATTAACTGAAAAATTTCTCTAATACAGGAATTGTCCTGCTCAGGGGCTATATACACATTTACTAGAGTAACCTCTTTCTGATCTAGAAATCCCTTAACTAAAACATACCGGCCCTCTCTATCGGAAAATTCAGAAACCACACGAAAATTTACACTATTAGAAATTAGTATTGCTACCCCTCTTCTTTTCCCTTTCTTGTAGGATGAATAAAATACCCTCTTAAACCATAGCTTTTTTAGTTTTTCATGTTCTGCACTGTTAAAATGAGTTTCCTGCCAAAATATGATATGCAACTTCTCCTTTTTCATCTTTGCAATAGCCTTGCTTCTTTTAATTGGATTGTGTAGACCATTTACATTAAGGGTAATCACCCTATATTCCTGACACTGCATTTAAACTACAGCAAAACACTATTTGTAAACCACATATTATTGGTGACCAAACTTGAACTATATTCGAACTGTAGAACAAATTCAGAACATCTCAGAACAAAAAAGACCAACGAACCAAAAAACAAAAGTAGACTTCCACTTTGAAGTAAAAAACACTTCGTATTGTGGGGGGAACAGTCTAGCTAACCACCAGAGCCCCCCTTCAGTGCAACCTATAGTACTCTCAAGGATGTAGGCTACTGTATGCACTTAGAAAAGTCAAAGACAAATGTATTGCCCGTATTTGTCGGTCAGCTATATTCTTGTTAAAGGCTAAGGGTAACTAACTATTTGGTTATTTAAACTCCAACAGAAGTAAAGACTCATAATCTGCTTCTTTCAATATAAAGAGAAATATAATGAAGAATAACAGTCTTAGTGGGAAAGTTGAAATCGACTTAATAGTCCGCAGGTAGCCACACGTTACTCCGACACATTGAGGACATTCAATTGTCCCTTATTGCAAAACTGCAGATGTCATTAAATCAGATATTCTTTACTCTTATAATACAGAGTCACTTTACAGTCTGTTATCTCCCAATTCCTTTACCTCTAAATCTATCTTGGCCGGTGAAAACTCCGTAACTTCTCCTTAATCCATTCCTGGCGGGTCTGTCGATTTGCCGTGCTCGTTGATCGCTGCCAGGGGGTTCCGTGCTTTTTCAGCAACCTCAACTTCTGCAGTTTTCTCCCAATCGATCAGCAATCCCCTCTTCTTCAAGTCCTCTGCGGCTTCCACTGCGTTTTCATAGGTAATCGGGCCACTGTCAAAAAAGACTCGAAGTTTCGCTGGCGGTGGTGTTTGGAACCATATTCCTTTTCCACGTAGAACCCTCCTGATCTGCGCATACGCCTTCCTTTTTGCTAGCGTTTCTGCAGGATAGTCATGATCGAAGTAGATTCTCCTGTCGTCATGATAGATCTCCTTTTTCTTCCACGCAGAATGCAGAACCATCTCTTTAATTTTAAACTGCTGAAAAAACACAATCACCGATCTGGGTTGCGCCTCTCTGGGTGGTTTGGGACCGAGCGCCCTGTGGCATCGTTGTATTCCAAGGTCAACATCAGCAAGGGATTCCAGCTCTTTTCTAATAAAGTTCTCAATGAATTGTAGAATACTGTTTCCCTCAGTTCCCTCTGGGATGCCATAAATGCGAACATTGTTACGCCTTGATCGTGCTTCCAAGTCCGTTAGCTTTGACTGCAAACTTTCCTGAGCTTGTAGTGACTGGCCCAAAGCTTCTCTAAAGTCCACGGACCACTCTTCAACATCGGCTATCCGAGCCTCGGCCTCACTCACTCTGTCAGTTGTGGTTTTTAGATCGGTTGCGACCTCGTTTAACTTCTGGTGAATTTCCTGCCGAATGTCTGCTAGCTCCTTTTTCAGGTCATCTCTGATTAAAGTCTCGAAAGTTAAACATCTCGAACATCTCGAAAGTTACTCAGTTCAGACTTCATCTCCGTAGCCATCATCTTTATATCTGTGCGGATGGCAGCAAAGTTATCTTCCATATCCATCGCTGTTGAATTCGCGTTCTGTCCTTGCGCGCCATTACTCTCGCCTTGTACCTCGGACAAGACGCTCTCAGTCGTTATTTTGTCACTCTTCTCTGCTTTCCCAGACTGTTTTCCTTTGCCTTTCCTATATTTTTCCCCTTCCATCGTTAATTGAATCAAAAACTAAATCTTACTTGTATTCAAATTGGGGAATAATCTCCGACCGAACGGGAGTGCACGATTATGCGGCCATATGCTTCAGTTTACCACCGGAAGTCTCCCAAGTTTGATCCATTTTATCATGAAATTCAAAAAATTCGCTCTTTAATGACAGATCTCTGCAGATGCGTCTCAGGAGGAAACGCGATCATCTCTTCCTCATTAATACTAGTTACAGAATAAACATGAATGAACATTCAAACATATGTTGAAAGATACAGTACAACTTACTGGAACATAATATCTTGTGTTTCAAATGTGGAAAGACATCAATAAAACAGCTTTTAAACAATGTCACGTATCATTTACCTCAGAAAAGCCATTCAGTGTCCATAGCTTGTTAGTTTCCAGGAGAGATTAACTTCATTGCTAAAGTTATGCACTATATCAGCCTATATATTCATTATATTTTACTTAACCTGTTAGTGATGATGTATTGATTATGTGTAATAAATCTGCCACTGTTTGTAGCCTAAATGATTGAATTTCAACAACGAAGTGGAGTAAAAACATAACTTTATAATTAGATTTAGAAGTTAATGCAGACACTGCCTCATATGTGCCGCCTTGCTTGCCTATAGTTTATTTGAGTGTTGATTTTTATAATATATATGTACATACATATACATTTTATATATATATATATATATATATATATATTATATATATATTTGGGCTCTGTTGTTAACCTAAGTAATGTTTAAGAAAGGGCTCCCTATAGTTTACAGCATTACATAATAGTTTGTATAAAAAGTATTAATATTTTTATTTATATTTTGTATAATATTTGAGAAGGTCTGTTTAGCTTTGCCTAAATCCATACTGAAAGCATGAAGGTTATCTTTATAGATGTTATAGTGGATTCAAGTTTTGTCTTGCGCTCATTGTCTTTTCATACTTTGCCTTTGTTGAGTTTCTCCAAGGTGTTTTGTGTCTGCCACTCTTGCAAAATCATCCATTACACTTTTGAGTTAATGGAATCAAGGAGAAAATCAACAGAGTCGCAGATATGTTTGGTGTTAAAGATACAGCCTTCATGAACAGCACACTACTGTTCTCATTTAAGACACTTAAATGAATGAATATAAAGTTTCCTTGAAATAAAACAATGAACGTTGAATTATTATACTAAAGATGATGATCATGTCTAGTAAACTAGATTCAAAGTCATGGGAATATTAATGCGATCATACATGTCAGAGCAAAAGCTGTTTGAACAGCTGAAAACAAATGATCTGTTTCAATGTCAGATTCACAATCAATCCAGTTATTATGACCAATATTAAATCTGCATCTACTGTGCTGGAGTGTGACACAGATGAAGTCAAACAATCACACTTTCCAAACTTCCCCGTTTGACCGACTTGAACCTGAAAAACTGACATTCAGAGAGAGAGAGAGAGATGCAGTAAAGGAGCTGATCACTCACTCATGGCCTGATTACTCTAGGCTCCTCCCACTCGTCCTCCTCCACCAATCAGAACGCTGGAAGACTCATTGATCACAGCTGCACTGGAGTACAGGAGCTTTGAAAAGCTCTTGTGGTGAATCAGTGTCTGTCTGACGCTCGCTCAGATCTCTCTCATTTTCCTCCCTGCGGTATGGTAATATAATGTTTCCTCCTTTCAGCTCCAGTCTCTTCTGGGCTGTTTGTTCTTTTGGCTTTTATCAGTTTGGGCCTCTATGTTGGGCTCATTATGGGTGAACCTTTTGACACAACCATTTTCAGTCTCTTACCCATTTGCTCATGAGTTTCTGTCCAGCTAACAATCTCCATGAAGAAAAGTTTGGCCTCAGACTATTTCAAACCAGAAGAAAAGAAGTGGATATTTCAGCATTGATGATGTTGCAGTAAAAGATGCTTGTGTTGGTCAGTGAATCCTGAAAACAGACGCTGTATGGCAGTTTCCACACTTCATGAAGCAGCACAGCCATTTTCAGCTGTGAGGAGAAGAAAGGTTTCTTCATAGCAGGATTTCTGAAGATCAGTGTTTGTTTGAAATGAACTCGATATAATATTGTATGAATAAAACACAATCACATCTGTAAATCTAGAATAAAAGATCCATAAAAAGGAGGAAATATCAGTCTTGATTCCAACAGGAGTGTCTGTTTTTATAGAGTCCAGTTCTGAACAACTCCATTTGAGCACTTTGAGCAAAGCAGATGTGGTAGAAATACATCATGTGCAGATAAAAACATGAATATCAAATACTTATTTCTCAACACTTACAAAATGAGAGTAAAAATTCCCAATCTTCTGATCAGATGTGTGGAACAAGAAGCCATGAATGAAATGACAAAAGCAGCTGATAGCAAACAGGTAAATTCTGCTTTGGTAAATGAATGATCTGTTGATTTCTCCAGCACATGCCCAGAAAGAGTCCCAGTGCACACAGCGATCCACGACACTCGCTGAGGAAACACCAGCGCCACCTAGAAATCAAACACTTGATGCTTCCTTACAGTCACTTCTGAATCACTACAGGTTTATATTTCCCCATACAGAAACACAGAACGAGGCTCGTGTTTGATCCTCATCGAGAAATGGATAAGACTTGTTCGGACCACAATTGTTCAGCGGATCATTGTTTGAGAATTTAATACAAGTTTCAAACTGCAGTGACAGATCTCTGCGTAAATGATGTGTGTGTTGGTGAAATGTGCTTTTCCGCAGCCAGACAGTCTTTACTGACAGAAGAGTCAACAGCGTTCACGCACGGCTTTCGTCTCGCTTCAGAAAAACACTTCAATCACGTTTGATGTTGTTTCTTAGACTGCACACTCCGTGACCCACCAGCTGAGAAATACATTTCATAGATTGATAGATCATGTCTTCTGCATTTAACATCTACACATTGTGCACAATGAGGCTCAATATGTCATGCCAACACTATAGCAAACACGACTGACTGGTCAATGCAGTCAAGAGTCTCAACACTAGTGCTACAGGTTCAACATTCACTTTATTGAGGATCATCAGGTTACAGAAACAGCAGCTGTTGAGAGAAACTCACACACTTGAAAGTTCAGCACTAGATGTGTTACCTGGGTGAATGGTCCGGTCCATTTGGGCCTTTCATAATGAAGGCCACAGGCAGCCCCTTTCTCTGGCCGAATGTGAAAATTGCGGAAACTGGGTGTTCCATTTTTTTTCTTTCTTTCTTTAGAAACACATTGTAACATCTGTTTACATTTTTTACAATGGAAGAGGGTGGTGTTCTCGCCTCCCTCTCAGCCCCTCCCACCAGGACAGCCACGGCTGCTCTCGCTGCCTCCTCTCTGGCCTGCTGTTTGCTGGAGGCGCTCATTTTGTGTGTGTGTGTGTGTGTGTGTGTGTGTGTGTGTGTGTGTGTGTGTGTGTACCTCCGAGCGTTGGGGGGGCCCGTTTGCTCTACAAACTGAATTGTGAGCTCCTCCCCATGAGCGCTGGCGTATCGGCGCAGGCCAGAGAGGGGATGATCTTGAAGGCAGTCGAGCAGCCCTGGCCGTCGGCTTGATCTCTAGGACAGAGAGAAACTCTTGATTAGATCATGTGACACAGAAAATGAAGCATTATGGGAATAAAAGCGTGTGGTAACTGAACGTCTGACTCTAGTTCTGTATTAAACGGGGCTGAAGCGCCTCCTACAGTAATCCATACGGGTCGCTACAGGTTTGTGTCACAGAGCGTCTCGCCTGTTTTTCCTGTAATAATCAATGGAAAACATTCCCAGACACTTATATGGTTTCTAGTTGGAGTAGTTTGAGCACTATTAGTGCGTTTATTGAAATCTCACATTCCCAGAGCGGAATATGAAGCATCTACTGAAACAAAAGCATAAAGCTGAACTCCAGTGTGACCAAATGAAAGTCTTCCAGCTCTAATATTAAAGGACACATTTGGTTGTTTCACGGCCGGATCTTGGACAATACACATAAAATTTCTCGAGCAATTTTTGAAGGGGACGCAAATAATACAGCCAAAATTTTACGTAAAGGATATATGTTACGTTACACACAAGAAAACCTTACTACTGTTATTAGTGTGGCATGGAGACTGTGCCATTATGCTCAATGTTTGTTTTTTGGTTCAATGAAAAAAAACTGACAAATATTCTTCAAAATCACTTAATTTATTGGAATATTTTTAAAGTTGTTTACGATGAATATTGAGCAAAACACACAACAGTAAACCTATTAGCCTTATTACAGTTAACACTTATGCTTATCACAATGTTAGTTGTTGTTAGATGTCTTACTATCCATCAAGCTCTCGTAAACAAGCTACCAAACAAGCTAGGTAAAATTATAATCGCTAACATAGCGGATTCAGACAAAAATACATCAGTTATCGTCTTTTTTTTTGTTTTTTTGACTAATTGCGTCGCCTGTATGTATTAAAGAGAAAATAATCACTTCATCCGATGTTTCTATAATTAAACAGCTTTAACAGCCTACTAACTGGAGTTTCTACTGTCTGAAGAACTGTTCACTCTCCCACCGGCGCCGCTGGACTTGAACACACGCGCAGTGGACCAAACCACTGTGAGGCAAGGGAGGGGTGACTGAATGTTTCTAAACTTAAAACGCCCGTTTGCATTTGTATTGCTTTACTACATACACAATTATTTTATTTACAATACCTAGTGTGGTTTTAAATTATATTTTTCCCCGCCCTTTTCCGCCCCTGCTACAGACTAACTCTTCTAATTTCTACAGCAGTTTCCATCTCTCTAGAGTTTCCTGTTTCTCTGTCATCACACTCTTTCTGTGCTTTCAGTCTTCTCTCCCTTCTTCAGCTCCTCCAGAAAGAGCTCCTGGCCAATTTTGACCTGTGCTGTGAATCTAAGGCTGCGTTTAACATTAACAAGTGACCGGAATCTGGATGTTGTCCACATGATCACCGTGATTTTGCCAAGTAAGACATGTTCCTAGAACGTCATCTTTGTTTCCAAACGCAATGACTTCAGTTTTGTCTTTGTTTAACTGAAGGAAGTTTAGGCACATCCAGTTTTTAACTTCTTCAATGCATTGGCACAGAGAGTCAATGGGGCTGTAGTCGTTAGGTGAGAGGGCGAGGTGGATCTGGGTGTCGTCTGCATAGCTGTGATGGGCAATTTGGTTCCTTCTCATTATTTGGCTCAGTGGCAGCAGATACAGATTGAACAAGAGTGGTCCAAGGATTGAGCCTTGAGGGACTCCACATGTCATGGATGTTCACTCAGACTTATGGATACTCACATAATAACCTCTCCATTCTGAGTTTGACCGGCACCATTCAGGACATCCCAGAAAGCCCGACCCAGTTTTCCAGCCTGTCGAGAAGTATTCTGTGATGGACAGTGTCAAACGCAGCACTGAGGTCGAGTAGAACCAGCACTGATATTTTACCTGTATCAGTATTTGAGTCAATATCATTTATCATCTTTACGAGCGCTGTCTCTGTGCTGCTGTGAGGTCAGAAACCAGTTTGAAAGTTGTCAAAGTGTCCAACTGAATTTAAGAACTTGTTCAGCTATTGAAAACACTTTTTCAATGATCTTGCCTTTGAAAGGGAGATTGAGATTGGTCTGTAGTTGCTCAATATGGTGTTATCCAGACTGCTCTTTTTCAGGAGGGGCTGAACCACTGCCGTTTTCAGAGAGTTTGGAAAAGTCCCAGAGAGAAGTGAGGCGTTTACCACTTCTAGAAGATCTGCTTCTAAACAGTTCAACACACTTTTGTTGAGTTTCTCCAAGGTGTTTTGTGTCTGCCACTCTTCTTCCTGACTTTCACTGGAGCAAAATCACCAATGACACTTTTGAGTTAATGGAATCAAGGAGAAAATCAACAGAGTCGCAGATATGTTTGGTGTTAAAGATACAGCCTTCAGAAACAGCACACTACTGTTCTCATTTAAGACAATTAAATGAATGAATATAAAGTTTCCTTGAAATAAAAACAACTGAACATGTTGAATTATTATACTAAAGATGATGATCATGTCTAGTAAACTAGATTCAAAGTCATGGGAATATTAATGCGATCATACATGTCAGAGCAAAAGCCACTGCTGTTTGAACAGCTGAAAACAAATGATCTATTTCAATGTCAGATTCACAATCAATCCAGTTATTATGACCAATATTAAATCTACGTCTACTGTGCTGGAGTGTGACGCAGATGAAGTCAAACAATCACACTTTCCAAACTTCCCCGTTTGACCGACTTGAACCTGAAAACTGACATTCAGAGAGAGAGAGAGAGAGAGAAATGCAGTAAAGGAGCTGATCACTCACTCATGGCCTGATTACTCTAGGCTCCTCCCACTCGTCCTCCTCCACCAATCAGAACGCTGGAAGACTCATTGATCACAGCTGCACTGGAGTACAGGAGCTTTGAAAAGCTCTTGTGGTGAATCAGTGTCTGTGTGACGCTCGCTCAGATCTCTCTCTATCTCTCTCATTTTCCTCCCTGCGGTATGGTAATATAATGTTTCCTCCTTTCAGCTCCAGTCTCTTCTGGGCTGTTTGTTCTTTTGGCTTTTATCAGTTTGGGCCTCTATGTTGGGCTCATTATGGGGGAACCTTTTGACACAACCATTTTCAGTCTCTTAACCATTTGCTCATGAGTTTCTGTCCAGCTAACAATCTCCATGAAGAAAAGTTTGGCCAATATATGAAATGGATGCGGTTATTAATCAATGTGTAATAACACAATTACTTATATTTCATGAGATTTTTTAAAAAGAATTTCAGTGTGATTGTTAAGTTTACAGTGTTTTTGAAATAATTCCACATGAGGGCATTGAATAGTAAAAGTCTGTATTTCCATGTACAGTATATCCTTACCCAGATATGATCTGACCAGAGAGCAGATCTGACCAGCTGAGAAACACAGGAATGTCATGGACAGATGCTTCTGCCTGTTTGGGTAGAAGACAGAGGAAAATATGAGATACGGATGTGCCGTCACATTACATTAAAATCATTCAGGAGCCTATTGTCTTGTTTTTGAGTAAATAAATCCAAACAGTACAAAACATCAGAGAAGACTAAAAGACTCTACAAATATCAGAGCTGAGCTGCTGAAAAACTGTGATAAAACTGTTCAAAATTACTTGCAATTCAATTAAAGTTAGACTAAATCGTGCATTTTGTGAGAATTTCTATATTGAATGAAAAGAGTTTCATCATCATCGACACATTCAAGCAACGGATCCACAAATGCACAATCTCTGTCATTTCTGCTTATATTCATTATGTTGAACTTTCCAAACTGACAGACTTTAATTCAATTCACATTTATTTGTATAACGCTTTTCACAATACATATGTCGTCTCAAAGCAGCTTCACAGAGAACGCTTGTGTGAACATTACAATCTAGAGTGATCTGTGATCAGAGGAGACTGTGTCCAACTTATGGCTTTCAGAAATGTACATCTAATAATCTATTCATTTAAACAGTGTATTAAATGAAGGCAGAAAACATTGAGCTGATTTCAGTAATGATTTGGGCTCTCTAGAGAACAGCATTGTTCATGTTGATTCAGAGCTGGAGTCGTCTGGAGTCTCTTCACAGGTGTTGCTCATCTGAAGTCTTCATTAGAGGCTGGATCCAAACTGGAGCGGATGGACTCTAGTGACCTCAGGATGGGCATCCCGAGATAAAGAGAAGCAGAAACTCAAACCACACAGCAGCAGCAACAAACATGTGACGTAATGAAACTGGTTAAAGAGAAACACTGACATCTGCTGCTGAGACTCGAACGCTGCAGTCTGAACACTGACATTCACTGATGCTGATATGTTCATATGCTGACATTGATATCAATATGAAATATGGATCAGTGTCTGTGAAAACAGAGTCCAGTTCTGAACAACTCCGTCTGACCAGAGCATTAAATGACACAGAAACCCACACAAGACTGAGAAATCTGAACAAATCTAGATAGACGTGATACTGATGAACATGGACAAACATAAAAGTTCTGCAATCAAACACTTTCTGTCCTACAGAGAGTTTGGGATCATGTGATAACGGAGCCGACGGACACAAGAATCACACCAGAGATGAGAAACAAGAACCAAGATGAGCTTTATTTACAAGCTGCTGCAGAAATCAGCAAAGAAAGTGTTGAGGAGTTTAATCAAATAAAAGCTTAAACAGTAAAATCAAATTAAAAACTGACAAATACAAAATCTTCAATAAAAAATGAGGTAAAAGTCAATAAATACAGTGGATAAAAATCAGTCATTTTCTTAAATAGTTAAAAACAAAAAATGTGAAGCCCACATAATATAAAAGTTATAAAAAACAGATTTTTTTTTTAAATGGTTCTTCAATAAAATCAAGGTCATATACATATAAAATTGATAAAATTATAGTAAAAGAAAAAAGTAAAACCCACATACTATAAAATTATAAAAATTTAATGTTTTTAAAAAAGAAAAGTGCAAAATAATAATAATAATATTAATATAGATAATAATTTAGAAGTTAAAAGAAAATCCTCCTCCTCCATCTGAAAATGAAACAAACTGCAGTGAATAATTTGCAGAGCAGAAGATCTGAAAGTGAATCATATCACAGGACGAGCTGAAAATCTGAATACAGACAGACACATGTTTTGAGCTGCTTTAGCATACAAGAGTCTGCTCATGTGAAAGACTGATATATTGATCATGATCAAAATCACTTCCCTTTATTTCTGTTTTTATGGACACGGGCCGGGAGCTGCTGCTGGTGGTGGAGGGCACAGAGGTGGTGTGGTGGAGGGCGGGAGCTGCTGGGGGTCGGGGAAGGCGGCGAGGAGCTGGTGGACGGCTGCACACATCATAGATCAGGTGTTAAAGGAGAAATGAATGGAGCTTCAGTGTGAAATGTGTTTCTGACAGCAGATTCACAGCTTCAGGATCAGGGCTGGTGTAGTTAGTGTGATGCAGATGTGTGCAGCTGTTGCTCTCTAAATATAAACACATGTGGACTGAACAGCTGAGCTGGGAAAATTGTAACCATGTGACGCGTGTCTGAGATGACAGTGAGATGTGCTGCGTTTGTGTCCTTCACTCCAGAAGTTCCGCATTTACACAATCAGACGCGAGCTAAAGCTTTTACTGTCTGTCTATGTAGAGACTGATCAGAGTCTGTGTGTTTGTGGACCTGAGCGTGTGTGTGTGTGTGTGTACCTGAGGGGGTGGTGTTTCTCGCTCGACCTCTCCCACCAGGACAGCCACAGCTGCTCTCACGCCTCCTCTCTGGCCTGCCGTTGCTGGAGGCGCGCTCATGGGGAGGGGAAGGGGCCCCCCCAACTTCTCTCGGGTAGTGAAACCTGAGAGACAGAGAGACTGTGAGAAGAGAGACTGACAGGTGTGTGACACGTGATCTACATCAGGTGTGTGTGTGTGTGTGTACCTCCGAGCATTGGGGGGGCCCGTTTGCTCTACAAACTGAATTGTGAGCTCCTCCCCATGAGCGCTGGCGTATCGGCGCAGGCCAGAGAGGGGATGATCTTGAAGGCAGTCGAGCAGCCCTGGCCGTCGGCTTGATCTCTAGGACAGAGAGAAACTCTTGATTAGATCATGTGACACAGAAAATGAAGCATTATGGGAATAAAAGCGTGTGGTAACTGAACGTCTGACTCTAGTTCTGTATTAAACGGGGCTGAAGCGCCTCCTACAGAAATCCATACGGGTCGCTACAGGTTTGTGTCACGGAGCGTCTCGTCTGTTATGAGGCCTCGAGAAACCGCTGGAAAGGAGTTTCAATAGTGTCTTTGTGATGAAACACGAGTCTTGTTCAGATCAGAAGTGAAAACACATGAACAGATGAAATAAATCAGGGTTCCTCTTCAGCTTCTTTCTGCACATTATGACATTCAGAAGAAATATTCTGATCCTCACCACTTCTCCAGCTCTTCAGATGATGATCACACACACCAACAAACAGCACATCTCCAGCTGGAGCTCCTCCAGATCTTCTTATAGAAGGAGATCAAACCACTGAAGAAAGAGAAACGCTCAACTCGGATCAGCTGTGTCTCATAATCAATCATGACTCGTTCCGGAGTCAATCAGCCGTTCGAACGAATCGTTGAATCAATGACTCACTCATTAATTAATCTAGAAGTTCTGCTGCATCTCATTGTTCGTGAACTTTGGGTTTGATGGAGAGAAATAACATTCAAACACTGATATTGAATAATATTGACTGAATGGAGCTTCAGAAACACATCCAGCAGATCTTACAAGACTAATAGACCACAAACTACTGGAGATGATGATAATCAGCAACACATGGTTAGCTAGCACAGTTCTGAACAGTTGTACACATAAAAACTACATTTTATGGAATAACACCCAAAAACATGATGTAGACTCATATGTATTGTTATACAAATATAAATAAAATATTTGTTACTCCTCTATGTTTTCAGTCAAACTGACCTGTTTGTTTGTTTGTTTCAAGTTTTCTTTTGCAAAGCAGATTGTTTGCAAAATGCAATTTGTTTGTTTAATTATGACACAATATTACCTCCATAGAATTGCTGCACATGGTCAGGCTTAAAAAGTCTTAATTTCCTCAGTCTAATGAAAGAAAACAGTAGTCATAAAAATGTATTATATATTTTTTTCTGAGAGTGAAAATATAGTACGTGTAATACACTATATCAAATGTGTGGACGATGTTTCACCTTTTATGTTTCTGTAAAACATATTCTTTATTCAAAGGTCAAAATGCTTTCAGAATTTGTTGTCAAATATGTCATTGTTTTCATTCAGGTAACAGATTTTATACACAACTGTATTTATAAGTTTGATATTGTTAGATATGTTTCTTGAATGGATTATGAAGCTCATCTTTATTCACAGCTCTCCACCTGCCTATCTAGTCTTGTACAAACACAGTGAGTATCATATCTGCGATGAATAATCCATAAATCCATAAACATTTGCAATGAGAATATTATTCTGACTTGATGCTTTTAATGTTTTGTTACAGTGATTAAATCTGATGAAGAGTAAGAGGTTCTTCTATTTTACCATTTCATTTGTGTCTTTTGGATATACTTAGTTTAGAGTTTTCCAAAATAAACAATCATCATATTAATTATTTCTTTGATCATTTTCACTCAGACTATCTGTTGCTGTCATTTAATAACATTTGAAACATTCTGTTTTTAACAGGGATGATCAGAATCAGTGCCTGATTCTATAACTGAACACAGAAGAACAACATCTTACGAACAGATGAAAATCTAAACATCAAATAAGCAGAATGTTACTTATTGTGAACAATTCATCTACTTTCTTTACTTATAGTATTTAGTCAACATGTAATGGCCTACTCCTCTTATGATTCACTTGATGTTTATTATGCATGTAACACTGTGATTCAGTTCAATCATATTCAGATGAGAACATAGTACCGTAGTAAACACAGTACCATTGAGTTCAGTACATTTTGTTCATTTATTAAGGCACGTTTGATAGTCATTGTACATTAATCAAATGATTATATAATGATTGTGTTTATATTATCCATATTATTTTGTTTCCTGAAGTATAATATTTCTTTTAGGATATAGTAATTAATGTTGCCTAATGTAAACAAGACTGTGATGAATACAAACAACTTACACATGATGAAGATAATTTATGATCTTATAGAGGAACTGAAAGTGTTATTCTACATTGATTCTGTATGAGAACAGAATGATAATCATCTAAAACATTGGAATTAAATTTATTCATGTTTGTCAATAAAAACTCTGTATTGTGAGCATACAAGATGAAGCATATGATAAATGTTTGCATGTTACATAACCAGAAACACTGTGTTTAAATGTATTAATGTGTTTAGAAGGAAATATAAGCATGTATTATACCAATAAACTGTAGCAATACTCAGAGTCAGCATTTTTAATCAAAAGTTTGTTTTGATAAACGAGATACAATATAATATTGGGATTAGAGAAATAGAGGTGGTTATGGTGCATGAATAACAGAGTTAGAAGCATGACGTGTTCCTTGTTTGTTCATCAGATTAATTTGTGCAGAATTCCAGTTTGTAATAAAACATTAACTGCTACAAACAGCATGTTTCCTCTGAGACTCATTATTTTGGCCTCATTCAGTCACATTTGTCTGATCCCATAATGCACTGTGACAAGCTCAGTGGAAAAAGCCAGATGATGCATGTGTAAAAATAATTTTGAGAAATGAAATGTTGATTATAATCTCTTTCATTCTATGCAATACTAAAAGATATTTATACATAAAAGACTCAGTATTAGTGTGGGTGTAGTTTTAGAGTATTGTGTCATTAGTAGGACTCTTATGAAGGGATCTGGATCACAATTAACTAAATATATTAGATTGAGCTTCTTTTATGAATTCACTGCATTGACTTCAGCTGTAATGTTCTTTCAATGTTCAGAGGATTTCAGCCAGTAGAAACTCTTGACCAGATATAATTGATGGTGATGATGGAAGTAAATGGCAGAATGTGCAGATTAAATGGATCTGAATTTCTCAGTTGAATTCTTTGAATATTTTATGTAAACTTGTTTTTGAGACAGGTTGACCAAACCACCGGTGAACAGTCACAGTTTCTTATGAGCAGCAATATGTGAAATATTCAACTCTTCTGACTGAATGCTTGACTCTAAAATACATCTACATTCTTCTGTAAAATAATCTTTCCATGGATTCAGACCTGGGAAATCCTTTATCAGGGTCTATAAGAGAGAGAGAGAGAGAAAATTATAAAAACATCACTGTCTTTTTTTAATCAGTTTGCTTATTTAAATTATTTATTTTCATGTTTCATTTACAGTTTCTGTTGGCCAAAACAATGGTTTGATATTTGTCTTTTTTCTGTTTTAAGAAAAGTTTCCTTTTTCAGACTTAATAGTTTTTATTGTTCAAGTTTTACTGAAAAGCCATTAAATAAATAATATATCCTATAATGTACTGGAAATGCAGTGGAATTTTTAAACTTTATAATATTTAATGTTTCCAAAATATCATGGTCAATAAACGTCAGTTTCCCACTGTGACAATATTTTACAATGTGTCCTTAAAGGTTAAGAATTAGTAAAAAAAACTGTAAAGTAAAGTGTAAGAGAGTCAAACCTCCTCCTCCTCCAGGCATCTGGAGCACGATGATCAGGAGAGACAAATGTTGAATGTTGTAATTTTCAAATGTTTGATCATCTTCAAGATCCTTTTGACCAAAAATCACTCTCAGTTTGGATCTGACAAGAAAAAACAACCCAAAACTTACCAAGATTAAGTGAATAAACTGTACATTTTCTATTCCAAATTCATTAAAGGTGAAGACTGAACGAATCCTTTAACCCACCGTTTACTCCAGGAAAGAAACTTAATGCATTTTCCTTCAGCTTTCCAATGGTGAGCTTCTCAAACTCTTCACTTGATGACGCCACAGATAATAATTGAATCGTATTTTTATTAATCCTGACACGGACCTGAAAAGCCATTCTCTGTTTGTTCAAGCAAGAATTTTATGTCAAATACGAAATACGAAAATATCGATCTTTCGCTTGCTTTAAACATTTAAAGGGCGTTGATTTTTTTTTTTTTTTTTTTTTTTTTTTTTAAACCTGGCTCCAACAATAGGCTATCTAATATCTCCACACAGTCGTGGGTTTATAATAGGCTACATGATAAAAATGCATATCTTGGATGCAAAAAGTCGCTTTGAAAGCGTCTGCCAACTGCACAAATGTAAATCAGTCCTCAATCCTCTCGTGCCACTGAACACATCCATACCCTGCAGGAGACTGTTTCAGAGCGCTAGTCTCAGTGTTTTTGCTCTACTGATCAGAGGGCTGTTTCGTAAAACAAGATTAGAAAACAGACTTACAGACTTATTTTATTCAGACATATTGTCAGCGAATTCTGTTTCATAAAACAAACTTAACCCTCTACTGCACGCATTATGATAGACCTATAGAAAAAAATATCTGACTCTTTTTCTTTTAGAATGGCGGGTCTGTTAAAAAAAATATTTTAAGGTACTTTATGATATGTTGCCATATGGCAACAACATACAATAGTGGAAATAACTTAGGATAAGTGTATATAGTTAATATTTTTCCTCAGAAATGTTGTTTGTATTGAATCAGTCGGTGCTATTATAAGCTTTAGCAGTAAATATAAACAACACCTTATACTTATTTTCCAACTTCTTGTGCTTTATTTATTCCATTCTCTTTGCTGAATAATGCTTAATATTCTTTGAATTTCATTACATTATTTAAATTGCCCATTTAGACAGTTAATCAAGTCTAATACTGTTCATCATGTATCATAAACACTGACATAAACCAAAAACATTGCAGTTCATGAAAATTAAAACATTACGCAATCTTATGAGAGGAAGGTTATGAACGTGAACCCCCATAATCCTTGAAACGTCACCTTTTTTCTGTACGAAACTTTAAAAAGCATTTTTTTTCAGAGGTGAGGCACAGGTACACATCATATTTGGTGCTCTTTACCCTAACAATACACTTACAGCCACTTGCACCTGCCTTTTTGAGACACAATGGTAGGCCAGTGCTTGGTCTGGGCCAGTATACTGGCTGTGATGGCAGATCTCTGATATGATTTAATCCATAATACAAATGTCATGGCAGTCCTAACATACGACTAATCAACATTATATCACTAGCATTAATGTTGTTATTGTTACAGCTTAACAGACTGCAGCTGCCTTTGCTAGCTATCTAACCTATTATAATAATGCCATTCCATTATTGTACAGTGTTGCCATAAGGCAACACAGACATTTTATCGATTTACCAAAAACTAATTTCATAACTTTTTTGAGTGGTGAATATGTCATCATAACTTACCTGAGATGATGTTAACAATTTTTTGGTGAATGTGACATGGGCGGGTCCTTGTTTGTTACTGACGTTTTAATTTGCTTTCAGCAACTACTGACCAGAGACGGCAGTCTGTCAGAAAATCGTGCCACAGAAAAAATCATTGGCTAAACTAAGTCTTCTTACCAATGAAAAAAACAAAAAACAAAAAAAAAAAACGAGAATGTCTCTTAAAGAGATAGTGGCAAGGAAATGAACACAGTGTATGTTGCCATATGGCAACACTATGCGGTAGAGGGTTAAATTAGTTAAAACTCAGTTGGCAACTTATGCTGGGAAACTAGCCTGGTCCGGGTCAGGCAAGGAATGTTTTTATTATAAGTTAAGTATGATGAACTAAAACATTTAAAGAGAAGTAATTTCTTAATAATTAAGTGCTAGATAGCTCACTGAATCATTCTCAGACTTATGTAAGCACTTGGGAGAGAACTGTCAGGAGACTTATAGAAGAGGACAGTGCTACAAGAGGATTACCAAATCATTGTTTAAGTGTGAAAATACAGCAAAAGTAACACAGAAATTCAAAATCAATAGACCTGTGACAAGGCCCATGAAATAATCAGGCCTTCATTTAAGCTTCATTTAGGGATGAGGATTTTTTTTTGCTCGACAAAGAGCAGGAGAAATATCAAGCGAGTGTCTCAGAGCCAGCAAAAGCTATGAAAAGAGTGACAGAGTAATACACAGCCTGCAGAAATGACATGCATGGTTGTAGTCAGCTAGCCTTTTGAAAGGCCCATATTTACTAAAATATAGACGTCTGGGAATCTATACTCTAGTCTCCATATATACAGTCAAACCAAAATTTATTCAAACACCTTGCACATTTCATTCATTAATACAGTTTATTCAATATATATTTGAATAGTTAAAAAAAATAGTAAAAAATATGACAAGATTTCTTTACAAAAGACAAAGCACAGCAAACTCCAAAGATAGTTTTTTTGTAAGTGTTGCAGAGTTTACAGCGCGTTTCACTATTTGTAAGTGTTGTGGAGTTTGCAGCCCATGTGTTGTCAAATTGATGAAGATGTTTTCTTTATTTGCTGGTGTTTTTTCTATTTGCATGTGTTTTCTTCATTTGCAGCACGTTGAGCTCTCTCGGTCACCGTACTAAACTCAGCAAATGGCCTACAGTATATTGATTTACCTCATTACAATAGTACATTTAAAGTTACTACCATAAAAATACACTTACTCATATTGTACATAAGGAACATTAAATGTCCAAGATCAAATATTTCAGCAAAATGTATATTTAGAATTATTGCGCTTCTATTGCGTCCCGTCTGTTTAGCAGCGCTCGTTCACTGTGAAGTTTAGCAGCAAAATGGAAATATTTGCATGACTTTCTAACATTTACAGATGGAGAATAAACTTGTAAAAAAATAAATTATGCACTGAGGAAAACACCAGCATTGCAAATGCATAAATAGCACAAAATGTATGCCGTTTCCTATGGTGGATCGATTTGTCATTGTCAAAAAAAAAAAAAACAAAAAAAAAAAGATAAAATAATAATAATAATTTGAATTTCTAAAAAAAAAAAAAAAATGCTAGTATTTTTTTATGAAAAAAATGTTTAATTGTCATAATGTATTTTTAATGCATTTTTTCTTTCATTTAATCAGATTTTAAGCTGTCATATGGCCGTTACAATGTGCCCCACCTGTGGGGCATGTTGTCACATTTCAGGGTAAATAAAACAGTATACACTGTATTAGTGAAACAAAGCCACATATTTCACTGTATTAATAACAGCGTTTATGAATGATCACAACATTTTGCCTTTCACAAGAAAACTGCTGCTCTGATTTCTATTTGCTCTGAATTCAGTGTTGAATTGAAGCTTCACTATTGTCAGGACAAAAGTGATTTATTTTTCCTGCTTGAATCACTTCAGATTTGAATCATATATATTTTGTAGCTTGAGTTTTTGTTTTAACATGAAGCAGACAGTTCACATTGTTTGTGAAACCTGTCAAACCTGTCTTGTTTCCACATCCTGTGAGGTATTTTGTAGATTCTGGATTAAAGGTTGATTTTCTCAACTTCTGCACACATTCATTAAACCTTTTCAACAGTAATTTCTGTAAATTCGTTTGTCAGATTTACATTTATTCATTTAGCAGACGCTTTCATCCAAACTTACTTACAAATGAGGAGAGAAATGCTGAAAAAAACAAATATTCAAACATTGTCTAGAAGTAATCATTGGATGTAGTTTGAGGACTTTTAGGTTTTCAGTAAAGTCTTTGCACACACATGTGTTGGAGCAACTGTTCTTGTATTTCACTATTTTTTGATGAACCAAAATGTTTACATTCGTCAGATATCAAATGATTTCTACAGTCATAAACACCTCAGACTATTGCACTAATGCAACAGGTCATATTTTTAGGGGTTTAATTGTTCTTTTTGTTTTCCTACTAGGTACTTCCTACCTAGTTTCTACTTGTTTGTTATGTGAATTTTGTTGATTTCAATGTCACATTAAAGATGAAAAAACTGACATTATTTTTTAAATTAATTTTTTAATCTCAAAAACCTGCAGATTGAAGAGAACTGTGTAGACTTTTTATACATCTGTACTGTACATCTATAAACAACTAATAATCAAAGGGGTGAAATGCAGATGAACAATAAAATAATAAAAAAAACACAGCTTTGTTCACTTGTCTTTTAAATTAGTATAGTTAATGTGAAGTTTTTCTCACAAACTACACATATGGCGATTAAAAAATGGCATCATATATACAGTGTACATAATTTACCTGAACTCTAATGTTTACTATACATATTTTACAAGCTCTATACTATCAGAGCTGAGCTGCTGAAGAAGAAGACACAAGGAAAACATTTATGTAACAAAATTAATAGAAACTAGACTAAACTTGAGAGTGAAAGCCTTGTGGGTAATCTGATCTCTCATCCAGCGTCAAATCAATATGATATAAAAATACTGAACTTATATGACTATGATCAAAGCATGATCTCCTGAGGTCATTTATCTAATACTAAAGGTCTCCTCAAGTGCCTCAAACACTCCTGACCTGTTTATTACCAGTCTTCTATCCGTTAAACACTAATAAATCAATATATAGTCAGTTAACGGATGCTTTTGTTTCTCACACTAGTGTTCATTCAGTAGGTGAAGAGACTCGTGATTGGATGGAGGAAGGATGGCCGGCAGTGAAGATGGACACGTGACAATGAGTCGGACACAGCTACATTTTGGGAGGCAGTTTGTCCATGGAATCAGTTCTGCGAATTCCCTTTGGGTTTGGGTCTATGAAAGAGGAAAACACACATCGGTCATAAAACTGTTCTTTTGCTTATATATCTAAAAACATTTAACTTCATTGTATAAAAATGACTGAATTTCAACTACATTGATCTGTTCTGGTGATACAAATGAATGATAACAGCATCATAAACACAATCAAAACAATATAAAATATAAATCGTCAAGGACATATGTTTGCACACCATTTTTGCTCATTCATTTCCAGACTGACTTTACATAAAGGCTTTATTTGGTAACATAATGAAGTTAATAACCTTAGCTAATGGTAATATATGAACGTATAATTGTTAATTGTATTTTTTTACATATTATATAACAACCAAAAACACACAAGAACTACAAAAAAAACACCAGAACAAATTAGAAGAGCAATAAATTAACTTGCCGTTAAAATCTGATTCAGAAACGAGCCGTTGCATTTTAAGTTTGGTGAGCTGTCTTTGTTTGAGATCCATTCTCTTCAGTGCAGGCAGCAAACTTTGCAGAAACTGCAGGTCTTCATCTGGTTGCACAGCTGGAACAGGACAATCAGAGGATTTCACTCCTATAACAGGATTTACTAATTCACTCATGCCACTTAGTTGTTAGATCGGATGGAAACCCCACGTCAGAAATATTATATCTGACCCCAGACGCTGAATCCTGTCAGAAAATATCCATTCGGTCTGGTGTCCAACACCAGTAAAACCTGTCAACAGCAAGTCTTTTCTGTTACCCAGACCTCTAATGTCAGTCTTCTATCAGCCTGAGAGTCAGAGAAGAGCAGGAGACGAAGTGATGTTAATAAAGATCAGAGTTTATTCAATAATCTTACATGCGTATGTTTCAATACTTAGACTTTATCTGACCAGCACAAATCCAACAAATATTATTAAACCAAAACACAAGCAACGGGAAATTACGGCTTCACAACATCGTCCTGTGATGCTAAAAACTTTAAATTAGAGACATTCTCTGATCTTCTACTAATGATGACAAACATCCCTTCAAACCAGATTAAACAACAATAGATGAGAAAAAATAAGCAATATAAAATATAAACATATGAAATGACAAGTGAATAACAATAAAATAAATGATAAATGATGTAAATCAAATAATAATAATTAAAGATTAAATGGTTGGTGGTATAAATTAATGACAACAACACAAATATGACATACCTCCTTCTCCAGTGGGCATTTTCATCACAAAGCAAAGAACTGATAAATGTTGAATTTTATAAAACTTTAGTGTTAGGTGGTCTTCCAGGGGATCATGTCCAAAAAACACCCTCAAGTGATCTGGGTCTGATACAAGAAAAATATCAAGAAAATATGATGAAAGAGGAAAGAAGCTGATTATCAAATTTAGACTTTTACAAATTTCCCTGTAACAAATTCTGTTTATAATATTGATATACAATTACAAATTTCTATACAAAAAAACAAAAACAAAAACAAAAAACATTTGCTACCTGTTTTTAAAGAGTAAATAATGAATATGTAACCTACCAGGTGCTCCATGAACTAAAGATCTGATTTTCTCCTTCAGTTCTCTGACGGTGGTTTTCTCAAACTCTTCACATGAATCCGCCACTTCTAGTGGTTTATGCTGCTTTTCATTAAAGTTGATGAGGACCTGATATATCATTCTGAATCTGTTTTAGCAGAAAATTAACATTAACAGGGAAGAAACAGGAATCATTCAGTTGCTGTGAACTGGAATATCAAAGTGACTGTGAAGTTTAACTTTCACTTTAACCTACATTAGAGTCAAATGGGTGTGTTTAACTGAACGAACCAGGTAGAGTAACTTTAGTCAGAAAGTAAGCATAATCATCATAGAGCAGATAAACATTAAACTTACTTGAATCTCAACATTATGGGTCTGTATGAGAGTGATATTTTGACTATTACAGTTCTTTTATGTCACACACATACAGAGAAAAGAAGAGTATCATATGGTGTTTGCTGAGGATGCAGTTGCTTGGAAAGATGGAATGCTACCCCTTGTTGGGTTCATCAAATTACTATCAGAAAATATTTGTTTTAGATTTGATTTCTTTTTAAAATAGACATTTCTCATGTCTGTGTGGCAAGTATACTCTGAGTTTTGGTTCATATTTATGATGTGTTTCAGAAAAAATTTGCTGAGACTGAGATGGCAGAAAGTTCACCCTGTTTGTTTTCTTTATTTTACAAAAGCATTTTGGTTTGTTTTCAATTCATGAATTAAAATACATCCAGTTTCGAATGATGTCTTACTTTTATCTGTATGACCAAAAATTATTTTATTTCTGTAAAAAAATGAATGAAAAGTTTGAAAATGAAAAGCTTTTTTCCATGGTTATGAGGGGAAAAAATCCAAGTGATTATATATTGACCTCGTTATGCTGGGTTCAGACTACACAGTATCATCCTGATATTGGAATAATCCGCATGAGGTAGGGTTTCATGAATTTCAGTGAATTTGAGATGCAAAATTCATTCATTTTATTTATTGCACCTCCATCATCCCCAGGATACTATTTTTTGTGTGTAAAAGCACACAATATTTAAAAAATGTATTAACACTGCAGTTACACAAATTAAGCAATTCAAGTTTACTGTACACTTAATTAATTCTCAGTATACTGTGTCATTACCTGGATGATCCACAACTGTTTTTATGATTTGTTGTCCTGAGCAGTCCTGTTCAGCCCACAGTTCTTCAGAAAAATCCTCCAGGTCCAGCACATTCATTGGTTTTCCAGCATCTTATGTATAACCCTTTAACCCTTTCCAGCAGTGAATGTATTATTTTTGAGATCTATATTTTCACACTGATGACAATTGAGGGACTCATACACAACTATTACAAATGGTGAAAACATTTACTAATGCTCCAGAATGAAACAATGCATTAAAAATCACGGAGTGTAAACATTTGCACAGGATGATGGGGTGGGGTTTATGTCTTTTCAGTGCTCTTGTTTAAATTTTACTAGCTCTGCACTTAATCTGATTCCAGTTTTTAATGATTATTACATTTAGATTGTGTTTCTAATTAGGAACTAATCATAAATATTGATTATGTATTCATTTAGATATTTGATTATACTGGGTATCCCATACTTTCAATTATCTTTTCATTAGGGACTGATGACACAGAGAGTCACACGTAAATAAATATACTGTAAATAAAGACAACTCTGAAAGACCTTAAAATTTATTGTGATGTCTTTTTAAAATTTGCATCTTTTTAGTTATGTACAAAAACAAATAAAAATAAATAAAATTCACTATAATTTCTGTAGCCAATAACACTAGCCAGTGGGTGTCGTGCACATTAATACTGTCAAACAAAAAGGAAATTTAAAAAAAATTGTTTGTGTAAGACTTGAAGACCATAATTGTTTCTGTAAGACCAAAACAGCACCCTCCAATAAAGCAATAAAACTCATCTGGAGAGAAGATCTCAAAGAAATAGCATAGGACAACGCCTTGCCCTAAACTCTCCTCACACATCTACACTATGCAAACAGAATTGGCTTCTAATTGTCTATGTAATTGGCATGATACATTCTTAAGTGACAAATAAATGTTACATTTTGATTTAAACACCAATGTTTCCTAATTAAAACATGATCTAAGAGTAATAATAATTTGAAATTGAAGTCAGATTATCCGCACAGTTAAAGTAAAATTTAAACTAAATTCTAAAAATTAAGTAAACTTCATAGGGGGGCTAAAAATATACGCATTATACCTTCGCCCAGGCTGTCAGAATCCACGGTTGGGCCGACGAGGGGTTCCTTACATTTCCTTTTTTACTATGGGTTATTTGCTTTTAGAAAACCTGATCGAAACACCATAGACAATCAGAAACATTTTTTAATAACAAACAAACGTAAATACACAGATCACTATTAAATGACAACAAAGTCCTCTTAAACTCAAAACACATGCAATTTGTCATTTATTAGTTTGTTCTCCAAACTGGAATTAAAGTCTGTCGTGGAGCCACACCATCTGCACAGGGTTCATAGTAACCACTTGTCTTTGTACAGTCAAGTCTGAGTTTGAGACAGACAAAACAAAACTCTGTATGACATCTACAGCACTCAATGCTTTTACTTCTCTCTGTGTTGTGGTTAAGCAGCAAACGGCATGTTGGACAAGCACGAACAGCTGGACACACAATATTCCCAGAATCTTTTAAAGTAATAGTTGGACAATTTCTCAGCAGATCCAGATCTTTGTTGATGCAGTCATCATTGTCACATCTATCAGAACGAGGACATGGACCTTTCCACTCTCTCAAACACTGCCAGCAGAACTCAAAGGTCTGCCCATTTTTTGCAGAGCAAACGGTGCATTTCACACTGAGACTGGATGAGTCTGATCTCTCGATCAACCAGTTACAACCAGGACACTGAAAGAGACAGAAAGAGCTTATGAACAACAATGTATTAATTTGTTTCTAAGACAAAAAAGGCATTTGGTATATACTTACATTCTTGACGTCTACCAACTTTCTAATGGCACTGTTTGCCAGAACTTCCTCAAAGTATTGCTGTTCTTCAGGTGTCAGTTTGGCTAATTTACGCACTTCAGTGTAAGACCATTGAGCTTTACACACAGGACATCTCAGCTCGGCTTTACCCTGCAATTCATCATTTTGAGCAATAGTCTGTATTATCAAGACATTTCATTGTTGTATTTCAGCACACTGTACAATAGTTTTTACATAAAAAAAAAAAAAAACTACAAAAAAAAACTACAATTACATCATCCAGCTGTACTCTGCAGTAGTCAGTCAGTGTCTGTGGACCAACGATGTGACCGCAGGATAATTGAGCTCTTAAAACATCTGGATCATCATCGTATGGATCTGATGGGGAATAATTTTTTGAACTTATATACTTGCATATACTTATATATAATCTTATATACTCAAATGTAACTATATTATCAGCTTTGCCACAAGTATGGAAGTGATGTAGTCTAAGGGGCTATTTACATGACACCGCTTTTAACAAAAAAACACTGCAACTACATGTTTTTCTTAAATGCACTGGAGGAAAAACAAGATATTAAACATTGAGGAGTAAGAAGCAAAGGTTTCACAATAACTGTAAAAGTCACTGTAAAAGTTATATATACACTAAACTATAAATTGTATAGATTATATACATAAGTTTCTGGAACAAAGAAATAAGTGTAACAATAAATATCCAGAGAAGACAAAGATGAAGAATGTAACACACAGGATTTCTTAGAATAATTTCAATACACAGTCAACATGCAAGTCGTGTCTAGACACGAACAATACAGGACACTAAAGTCACAGTGATGAGCACCGTAGGTGGAGCCAAAGTACCCGAGGGCTGGGGTGACAACAGTGTGATCGAGGACAGAGGTGATGCCGACGGGAAAGAGTAACCTGCTGCAGCCAAAGGGGTGGAGTGCAGCATATGGCCCGGAAGTGGTGTGATGACTGACCAAGGAGGAGATGGTGGGATGAGGGAACCTGGAGGAGCCACTAGTCTGAGAGTCTCTGGTGGAGCCGAAGGTGGTAGGAGTTAAGACGTAGCTTATAGGTCGACCAGCCGTGATGGAGTAAAGTGATCAGAGGCCAAAGGTGAAGCTGAAGGATCCTCCCAGATAGGCACTACTGGTGGTTGCTCGACATCATTGCAGTGAATCCCCAGATATGGTTCAGGGCCGCAAGCATCTGGTAGTGATGGGACTGGAGGACTGGCGTGGCAATGAAACAAGACTTGAGAGGATAATGGCAATCATGACACAGTCCACACAGGTCAGAGCAAAAAATATAATTCCCAGTACTCAAAGTTCTCTTTGGATAATACAGATGATTCAGATAGCAGGAGGGATAGGTGGGAGTTGACAAGTCTCCATCCAAGTCTGTCAGCCAGTCCTCCGTCTCAGGTCCCTTGGCCATTGGTGTCTTGGGTTCACACCCCTGGTCAGATCCACGCTAGAGCACTGCTTCTGGGGGCAATGGTAAGCCCTGACCTTTTAAGGCCCTGATATACTTCAAACTAAATTGAAGAACGAAGTGATGTGATGTCATTTCGAACAAAATCAGGCCAAACAAAGTTCTTTTTGTGTTCATTTTGGGAGTTTGAAATGGCTTGCCAAAGCAAACTTTAAGAAAAAGTTTGCTCCAGCTGCAAAACACCTTTGGACAACCATTGGTCCAAGATGGTAACATAACAGGAGGGCTTTTGGGCTCGTTAAAGACGAGACGTGCTGCAGCGCTCTGAATCATTTGTAGAGGCTTGATTGCCCAGGTGAAAAAAAGTACATTTATATAATGTACTTAAAGTGCTCTATTTTCGTGCACTAATTTTGCACTTAATATACTAAAAATTCTTCTTTAGTACTACTTAAGATCATCTTAAGAACATCTAAGTGTACTCAACTGTGCTATTTGAGACAGCATGAAATATGAACAAAAATGTGCTTTTAATATACTATCTCTGTATTTAAAAAATGTATTTAGATACCACTTGTAGTACACTATGGGTTCAAATGTACTATAAGTGGTATCTAAATACATTTTTTAAATTCAAACAACAAACAGCTGTGATGAATTATAGTGTCCATGGTGGCTGATGAATGGCAGCAAATGAACAGAGACAATGAAAACATGACAATGTTTTCATGACAAAAGAAAAACTGAAGGTCCATGAAAACAGAAACTAACAAAAGATAACTGTGAAAATAAGAAAGTTATTTATATTTCGTTCTTGAGCCCTGCATCAGGCAATCCATAAGCACAGCATGATCAGCCTGGAAGGATTTGGTGTCTTCTGGGAATAGGAAATATAATGAAACATAAGCAATCTTTGCAGTACCTACATAATAGTAATAATATTCTTTATTTAACCAGGAAAAACTTCTCTGAGATTAAAAATCTCTTTTTAAAATCTCTTTCACAGGAGTGCCCTTTCCAGGATAGGCAACCAAAGATATCAAATACAATTAATACTAACATGCAATATGTGAAGTTTTCAGCTAAAAATATGTTTGTAAAATTGTGGTGTCAGACATAAATGCACGTTAATGTGTCATGTCATGCAATAAGGATAAACAACAAAGGTCCCTTTCACCTCTGGTATAAGCCAGTATCATTCCTAATGTGTTACATAGTTTAGTTTCACAATAAAATATGGTCATGGTTATAGGCTCCATTACTGAAATACTTAGAACAAACTTACCTATATCGCTTCGCTGTCTCACAAGCTTTATGTCAGGGTCTGATATCTCATATCGTTTTTCGTCACTCAACATTTTGAGAAAGAATGTCTCAAACAAATGCAGAGTTTTGCTTCACTTGTCTGTTTGACTGTGACACACTGATGGACTAAACTCAAAATCACATGACTGATCTGAATCAGGAAGACCAGCCTACTGTGGGTGTGTTTAACTTGAATTCTAAAAAACAAAGAGTTCATCAGAAAATTCAAATAAACCTCACAGGGTTTAGTCTCTAACATCTTTAAATGTATTATTTTTCCATAAAGTTTAACTGTGTTGAATGAAGCAGGTAGTAACTGACAGGTTAGTCTTTATCTACATAACCTCACCTGGCCAGATCTACAGACCTTTAAGAACCAGCGACACATGGTCAACAATTATGCATGAAAAAGTTTATTTAATTATTGTTTCTCCATTCTTAAATTAGTTTGAATTAGCAGATAATTATATGGTTTTCTCTGCAATACATTTATATGTTATTTGTTATACATTTTGTTGCTGTTTTGCTAATTGACAGCTTCATCATCTGGTCATTTTTGAGTGAAATCCCATCATCTCTTTCTCCCTCTTCAACCTTTCAGGTGAGTGGCAGTTTATAGCTGTCTGTACAGGACTGGAGTGAAAACAGGTCAAACAGGAACAGTGAGGAATGATGGTAAGTGATAAGAAACACGCACAGGTGAGAGTTCAACATTAACACAGACTGATGAATATGATAAAGTAAAGTTTTATTGATGAGGCAGTAAACAGAGTCAGGTTTACAAGAGGGTCTTCAGACATGTTTAAACACATTCTCCATCTCAAGTGTTAATCTTTTCTTTAATTCAGTCTGGAAATCAGTTTCCACTTCCAGCAGGTTGCTTTTGGTCTGTAATCTAATCTAACCATTTGGACCTTGCGTCCTGAATCATACAGAATTATACTGAACAGCACAAATCCCACAAATATTATACCAAAGCACAAGCAACAGGAAATTAGATCATTTATTTGTCCCCAGAGAGGAACATTGTTTATATAACACAATTACAACACAACACAAACCATTTAAAAATATCAACGTATCATAATACAACCCAGAAAAAATAGGTATGAAAAAAAAAATCATAAGATGACATATCTAAGGCTGATTTAATATGTATTTAAAGTTCATATAGCTACAGGAATGACTCTTACTGTAGCTTACCTGTAGCACATGGGCAGTCTATGCAGCCAGAAGGAAGGGCAATGAAAGGCTGTTAGTGTCCCTAGCCATGGGGAATGTGGAGAACATAATGCGTGCCAGGTGGTATAATACAACTACAAACAGGAGAACACAAAAAAACAAACCATGCATGGCAACAAACAACATAAAACATGGGCTATGAAAACACAGTCTAGATCAGGAGTAAAACAAAGTACATGTGTGGTGAAATAAATGAACAAACCATAGTGATTAATGACATACTGTACAACTAAAACACAAGAAAAGAAACTACATACAACAAACCACCAAACTGAGCAGACTAAAAATGACTGCATCATTTGAGGAGGTCACCATGAGGAAATCTTTAATTAAATAATCTTTATCTTTAATTAATTAAAAATTATGGGATGTTTTTTCCAGTGGTTCAGCAATAATGAATTATTGAGTCTTAGTTTGAGCCAACGGAGTGAATCTAATATGTTTACATGTTGAGAGTTGATATTTCATTTGAATCAGTCCTGGGAATTTCAACATCAGGTGTGTCTGAGAGAAAAAAGAGACAAAAAATTAGAAGAAAAGTCAACTTCAGGAGTTAAATGAAAATTCGCATCAGTTAACTACATTTAAAATGATTTACTCTGTGTCAGTGTATGAATAATAAAATGTGAAATCTGTCTGAGATCCACAGTGTGTGATTTACTTTCACAGAAAGATAAATAATGTCTACTTTTATTACAAGCATATGAAAGCATGTCATACCTCATCCACCGGGCATTTTTATCACAAAGAAAAGAAGTGATAAATGTTTAATGTTATAAACTCAAGTGTGTGATGGTCTTCTAATGCTTTTTCACCAAAAACCACTATTACATTCTTTGGATCTGACAAGACACAAACATTAAAAACATATGATGAAAGATTCAAATGCCATGTTGACACATTAATGTCTTTACTAAACTTTACAAGCACACCTGAAAATAATTATCTTTATTAACAGATATTGCTAGACAATTACTTTGCTGTTTAACTGGAGTTTCAGTCATTTGTAATAAAATGTAAAAAGAAAAAAACAAACCATAAACAAACAACAAAAACATTTAACCTACCAGGTACTCCAATCTTCTCTCGAATTTCTCCTTCAGTTCTAGGATGGTGATTTTATTAAACTCTTCTAATGAATCCGACACTTCTAATGGTTTATTCTTTTTCTCATTAAAGTTCACAAGGACCTGATAGACCATTTCTGAATCTGTTTTAGCAGAAAATGACAGAAAATAAACCGGAATCATTCGGTCGCTTTGAGCTGCAATTTAAAAGTGACTGTGCAGTTTCACTTTCACATTAAACTGCTTGTTTAGGCGTGTTTAACTGAACATAACCAGGTAGATAGATAAATAAAGTAAGCATTGTGATCAGAGAAATATTAAGAAACATTAGTTGCAAATGTTTAACAGCTTTTTACAGTAAAGAGAAGAAATTAAGTTCTGAGGGGAAACAAAGCTTAACAACGATCCCTGATCTCAAAACAGTTAGAACTCTGATGCGTTATTTCTGTTAAAGAGAGGAAACATAAAAATCCAAAACAGCAAATAATGTTCCCTTTGTGAAACATATGCTCAAAATTCAGGATAAAGAGACATTTAAATTAGACCTAAATATTGAGTAAATGACAAATTTACTTTAAAATTGACTTTACACAGTACATATTTATTGCTTTCACACACACTGCTATGTAGTGACAGCTCCATCTACTTGTCATTTATGTGTTTATACAGTTGCTCTTCCTGTCTGTACAGCTACTTGAGAGGAAACACCCACAGGTTAGAGGTCAACATCAACACAGATGATATGCAATTTTATTTATGAGGTTTATATTGGTCTGCCAGTAAGCAGAGTCAGGTTTACAAGGGTCTGAATGTTTGAACACATTTTTCGTCTCAGGTGTTAATCTTTTCTTTCATTTTTAATTTTAAGACCAGGCATCATACAGTTGCAGACTTTGTAAATGGTTACAGAGAAAAACTGGCCATTGTACACTAAGCGACTGAGGATATATACATTACCAGGCTTTCAAATCATTCCAAACACAACAAACTCAAACAGAAACATGTGCCTCATTGCTAGAATTTGCATGACAGATGAAACAAACAGATATGCTGGAGGTGACCAGAGTTGTTTAGCGACTGTTTAGCGACATTTGACACTAAGTGCCATCGCCCCCAGAATATTTTGTTGTATAAATATCTGAACATGAAATATATCAAAACAAAAAACAGACCTATTTTATTCTAGCTTTATGCATTATTTTATGATCAGCACTTGAATGTGGGTAAGTTTCATAAAACAGCAACATTTCAGAATGATGACCAAAGCAGAGGAGTAGTAGATTGAGTATCAACACTCAAAGTTTGCACAGCCCTGTGGTTAATGAAATATGTATTTCATACATGCTTCAATACTTCTCGATAGGGTTTCAATATACAAGTTCATGTTTATACTCACAACTAACATCCACATGATGCAGGTAAAAATGATTTCTTAAAGGATTTTTTTTTCTCAGAACTGCATTGATAATTATTACTAAAGATATTTGACTAGATTCTGGATCCTAATTTATTTCAAATTGAATACAATTATTTTAAAGGATAAATGACTTTCTTCTAAAATTAAATTATTTTGACGGTTAGATTTTAACTAAAAATAACAAATTAATATAGCTGATGAGACACTGTTCAATAGAAATATTAAAAAAATCAATGTGTATATTTTCTGTTCACCAGATGAGGGCAGCATTTGACCAAAAATGAAAAGTGTGCTTCTCCTGTTTCCCTGTTCTCTGTGTCTCAATAGACATTTTCAGTATCTGATATTTAGGTATTCACTTCTCTATAATTGCATTAAACAGAAAATGTGTGCAATAAAATTTCATGTATCTGTGTGAAATGGTGTACAACATTTATAGTTCTATAATATTGTTGTAACTAAAGTTGACTGAGACGAGTTGCAGTGAGAACCTGAGTGCAGTTTTATTAGAATAAGATACATGAATCCGTAAACCAAACACAAAATAAAGAAAGACTTGACTAGATACATGGACATGAGCATGAGCATGAGCATGAGCAAACTCACCAAAATGTGTTACCTGAACAAAGCTAGATAAAAGAACAATGAAACATGAGGACTATTTATACAAAGAGACCAATGACAAACAATGAACACCTGTGAACAATCAAGACAGTGACCCAATCACAAAACAGAACTGATAAACCGCATGACATTATGTACCTAAAGTGTACATATTAGTACCTAAACGGTACATATTAATACCTTTTGAAAAGGTTCATCCCTATGTTTTTGTACCTTTTCTTCTGAGAGTTAAAGACAGTTATTCTGTGTTCATCCATCCAGATTGGAGACAGAAGTGGATGATAGTGTTTCTTATGACCAGCAATATGTGAAATATTCAACTATTTTGACTGAATGTCTAGTGAGTGTAACACATCTACATGTTGTAAGATAATTTTCCATGTGATCAGATCTGGGAAATCCTTCATCAGGGTCTATGAGAGAGAGAGAGAGAAAAGATTAAGACATCAAGTCACTAATGTTGATGTAAAATAAATGTCATTATTCTTCATACACATGGATCTGTGTCAAAAGATGCGATTTGTGATTCTTAATATTTAGCTAATGATAAAAACATCAGATCTACTTTGAAAACAGTGAGCAGTGATTTAATGTCTCAATGTTTCAGCATGTGAAAGCATAAATCATACCTGTTTCTCCTCATCCACCAGGCATTTTCATCAGAAAGAGAAGAAGAGATAAATGTTTAATGTTATTTTTAATGTTTTCCAGTGGATCTCTTCCAAAATCACCCGTAAGAGATCTACAGTAGATCTGACAAAAGACAAACATTAGTAACATATGATGAACATCTCAAATGACATGTTGACACACGAATATGAAAATAATTTGTAGGCCTACATTCACAAATGCTGTTTATGAACAGATAATTGCATTTTATTTATTTTTTTTTCTCTTTGTCTTAAAGTGTGTTATCTCCAGAGACCAACCAGCTGCTCCAGGAATCTTCTCTCTGAATTTCTCCTTCAGTTCTCTGATGGTGGTTTTATTAAACTTTTTTCATGAATCCGACACTTCTAACGGTTCATTCTTGCTGTAATTAAAGTTGATGAGGACCTGATAGACCATTCTGAATATATTTTAGTAGAAAATGACCATGAACAGAGAAGAAACAGAAATCGTTTGAATGCTATAAGTTAAATCATGAAAGTGACTGTAAGTTTCACTTTCACTTTGATTCAGTGTGTGTTAAAGTGTGTGTTTAACTGATCATAACCCAGTAGAGTTAGTTCAGAAGATAAATGAGAGGAACACAGAGTACAGAAACATGAATCTGACATTATAAGGTCAGGCCAATGTGTTTATTAAACTTTGGTAACACTTTATAATAACTGTCAACCTTAATAATATTATATATAATTGGCTCTTAAGACCTCAGATGACCAACACCTGTGAAGAGACGGCGCCAACTCTGCGAGGACTTCAGAAGACGCACCATCTGGATCAACATGCACATTCCCAAATTTATATGTATCCTAATTATTGTTAATATGTAATTATTTCCACATTTGTTAACATTTCATCAGAAGTAATGATGTATCCTTTTCTTTGTTTTTTTTTCTTCTTTGTTTTTTTCACTTTTAAGGTTATCAACCTAACTGAATCTACTTGAGCCAAATTGAAACTATTGTCTAACCTGGCAAACTGCCAAATACAAGAACTAAAAAGTGATTCTGGAGTTGTTCCCTGTAGTTGGCTGATGCTTTATTCGAGTTAGAAGCAGATGTTGATGAGGAAAGCTCCCAGATAACTCGACATACATGGACCCACACACAATCGTTGTCACGGAATGCACAGACACGAGATGATAAGATCCATGTGCAGTTTAATGAGGTAAATCCAAGGCATAAACAGTCCACAAAAACAGAAACCAGAAACAAAAGTGCATGAAACAGAAAACAACAAACCACAAACAAAGGCAAAAAACACTGAGACTAAGGCCCCGTTTACACGTACATGGTTATTTTGAAAAACGGAGACATTTCCCTTCGTTTGCGCCCTTCGTTTACACGCAAACGGAGAATTCGCCTCTGAAAACGAGTCTTTCTAAAAACTCCGGCCAGAGTGTAGATTTTGAAAATCTTCGTTTGCACGTTTGCATGTAAACTGAGACAAACGGGTGTTTAGGCAGCCAACGTCACAGTATGCGCCAGAGCTCGCACATATGTCAAAAAGTGCGACCAATGTTTACATGTGATCATGGAAGCGTTTAGAGTAGCAGTCGCATTTATGTTGGTGCAAACTCTTCTCGTGTGTTTGCATTTGCAAATACAGCTGCTCCATTATGTCGAGGAGCAGAGACGAATGAGTGCTCGGAGATCAGCAATTTTGCAACAACTTCGAATCACTTCAAGAGGAATTCGGGATTCTTTTTCGGGATTCTGATTGGCTTACGTGGGCTTGAACTGCTCGTTACACTCTTGACGTCATATATACACGGGTACGTGTAAATGAACACTTTTCTGAAAACTGACATGTGTGCACGATGTTATTTTTGAAACCGGAGAGGTTGAAATGTCCGTTTATGAAAATAGCCGCCCATGTGTAAACGTAGCCTAAATAGACAGAACTAATGAGCAAACACAAAACACCTGAGTGCAATGACATGAGGATAATAAGTCCAGGAGGTGAATTATGGGAAATGAAGTGAAAACTGGTGAGAAGTAGTCCGTGCTGGAGTGCCCTCTGGTGGGCCAACCAGGGTGCTACACCTGGAGATCATGACAATCGTGGACACACTCTAGATTTAATTAACAGTAAGGGTCTAAACATTTCATCCATTGTCATTAAGGATGTAGTGCTGTCTGATCATTTCTGAATTTCATTATCTTTGATATATTGATCTCTCCAACTGTTGAAGCTAGATCTATCTCGGTCAAAACGCGATGCTTAAATGAGAAGAATACTAGTGCACTGTTTATGAAGGCTATATCTTTAACACCAAGCATATCTGCAGACTCTGTTGATTTTCTCCTTGATTCTCAACAGCAGTGCAAAATATGAAAAGACAATGCAGAAAAGCTGAGCGCATGTGGCGAAAGACAAAACTTGAAATCCATTATAACATCTATAAAGATATCCTTCATGCTTTCAATGTGGAACTAGAAAAAGCTAGACAGACCTTCTTCTCAAATATTATAAACAAAAACTTAAACAACACCCGCACTCTTTTTGCTACTGTAGAGACTAACAAACCCCCCAAGTCAAATTCCCAGTGAAATGCTCTCAAACAGCAAATGCTGTGAGTTTGCTTCCTTCTTCTCTGAGAAAATTAATAATATCAGAAAAGCGATCAGCACATCCTTGAGCTACACTGGGGTAAAACAGATCAGATCACAACCTCAGAAAGTAGCTATTATGTCTGTTTTCAAAACAATTAATGGTAACATTTTGGAAGAAACAGTACAGCACCTTAAAACATTAACCTGCACCCTTGACACACTTCCCACATCTTTTTTCAAAAGCGTGTTTAACTGTTTAGAAGCAGATCTCCTAGTTTCTCTCTGGGACTTTTCCAAAATCCCTGAAAACTGCAGTTGTCAAGCCCCTCCTGAAAAAGAGCAATCTGGATAACACCATATTGACACCAATCTCAAATCTTCCTTTCATAGGCAAGATCTGAACAAGTTAAGTTCAATCTGGTTTCTGACCTCATCACAGGACAGAGACAGGGCTTGTAAAGATAATAAATGATATTCACTCAAATACTGATACGGGTAAAATATCAGTGCTGGTTCTACTCGACCTCAGTGCTGCGTTTGACACTGTCCATCACAGAATACTTCTCGACAGGCTGGAAAACTGGGTCGGGCTTTCTGGGATGGTCCTGAAATGGTTCAGGTCAAACTCAGAATGGAGAGGTTATTATGTGAGTATCTATAAGTCATGGGCATCCATGACATGTGGAGTCCCTCAAGGCTCAATCCTTGGACCGCTCTTGTTCAATCTGTATATGCTGCCACTGAGCCAAATAATGAGAAGGAACCAAATTGCCCATCACAGCTATGCAGACGACACCCAGATCCACCTCGCCCTCTCACCTAACGACTACAGCCCCATTGACTCTCTGTGCCAATGCATTGATGAAGTTAAAAACTGGATGTGCCTAAACTTCCTTCAGTTAAACAAAGACAAAACTGAAGTCATTGCGTTTGGAAACAAAGATGAAGTTCACTTTGAGAACATGTACCTTCACTCTAGGGGTCAAACAACTAAAAATCAAGTCAGGAATCTTGGTGTGATTCTGGAGTCAGACTTGAGTTTCAGTAGCCATGTAAAGACATAACTAATCAGCATATATCATCTCAGAAATATTGCAAGAATTAGATGCTTTGTCTCCAGTCAAGACTTAGAGAAACTTGTTCATGCTTTCATCACCAGCAGGGTGGATTATTGTAATGGACTGGTCTTCCCAAAAACATCATAAGACAGCTGCAGCTCGTACAGAACGCTGAGCAGAACCAGAAAACATGAACACATCACACCAGTCCTCAGGTCCTTGCACTGGCTTCCAGATGCATTTAGAATTGATTTGCCTAGGACCTCAATACATTGCAGATATGATCATAGAATATAAACCTAACAGATCACTCAGATCATCAGGATCAAGTCACTTAGAAATGCCAAGGGTTCACTCAAAGCAAGGAGAGTCTGCTTTTAGCTGTTACGCCAGCCGCAGCTGAATCAGCTTCCAGAAGAGATCAAGTGTCCTCCAACAGTAGCCACATTCAAATCCAGACTCATAACACTTCTGTTTAGCTGTGTGTAGCACATGTGTCAATTAATATTATCATAGGCCAATAGGTTCGTCTATGGAGATGTAATGAAGACAACACTGGTTAAATAAAATTAAGTATTTGTATTAAAATAAATTAGTAAAGCTGATTGTTAAAAGAAAAATTAAATAAAATGCTAATCAACAGTGTCACAATTTTGTTCAGTAACAACACAAGACTTTAACACTCAGTTCAATTGAAATAAAGTGAACAATTTCACCTGACTCTTTGGTTGTTCTGTTATTCTGTTGGGTGCACCCTCTAGGCTATATGGATGACCTAGAATACTACACCAATATCAATTTGCAAATAACATTCACAAAGTTCAGTTGTAACTTCAGTTGTAACAGTTCACTCAAATCACAATTAACAAGAAAAATAAAGAAACAGTTGAAAGCTCAGATCAGAAAAAATTGTGTTCAAACAGTTCAGATGGAAAAATTCCGTTCAAAAGATTCGAATCAAGGATTCGGATCAAAAGATTCGGATCAAAAGATTCAGTTCGAAGATTCGGTTCGGTGAATCGAAAGTTCGTTTGAATCGCGGAAAAACCGATTCTACAACTCCAAACAAAACAAAATCCGTTGGAAGGGAATTACTTGCAATTACTCAAATAAAGCTCACTTCCGTTGAAGAAACTAGCAGGAACTTAGAACTTTCCTACCAAATCCACAGGTGTTGGTTTGAACTCAACTCTCGCAATCAACGCTCAGTTCACTGGAGGCTCGCCATCATTAATCGTCACGCTGAATCGAACACAGTTCCAGCGTGGCACAAAAAACCTGACCAAATCCAAAGAAAATATTCCATAAAAATCTTTCTGATTTTATATTCACTGATAATTTTAACAACTTCTCAAAGTCACACTGCTGCTCGTTTCCCCAATCACGCAGAAAAAACTAAAATGGCGTTCCCCATCCAGCAACTAGCGTGGTGGGGCGGGACTTCAACAGAATACTCACATAATTGGACGGTTACTGACATGTCAATCATCACACTGACATGCATTTATCTTTGATTTTATAATTTTTTTCCTTTCACTTTTCTACTCATCTGATTAGTTTATTATTTGAACAAACTCATAAACTATTTTCTTTTAATAATTAATTAATTAAATTATACAGGGTTACATGTGCATTTACTGAATGACAACTGTGCTAGACCTGAACTGATTGCATTTTATTTTATATGTATTATCTTTTTTATTTTTTTATTTAATTTTTTTCCTTTTTTATTTATTTTTTTAATGTATTTTATATCTTTTAAGTATCATCTTGTTATTTCTGACTTTTAATGCATTTTAAATCTTGCTGTCTGGTTGAAAGAGATGGGAGAATTAGGAAGTATGTATGTTGTTATCCCTGGATGCAGCTCTGTATAGAGTTAGTCCAGGAAGATTTGTCTGTAAGGGTACTGTTTAAACACACAGCTACCTGACAAGTATAAATAGTTATCCCTCTGCGTGAGGAAGATCCATTTAGATCCGCTCTAACGGACAACAAAAAAACTACCTGAAACTTCCTAACTCTTCCATCTTCCAATTCTGTTTTTACTGATATTTCTACTTATTATACGTTCTATTTTTATTATTATGTATTTGGTTCTTCTTTATGTAAATCACTTTGAATTACCATTGTGTATGAAATGTGCTATGCAAATAAAATAAAAAAATAAATTAAATAAATAAAAAATAAACTTGCAGAGTGCGAAGCTGAAAGTGTGCTAGTCGTAGGGTTAGTCATTGGAACGGGAGGCCTTTTTGTGTCGTGAGTGTTTGATCATGACATCATAAAGGTGAGCCTTGCTGGTAGTCGGTTGTGGAAGGTTGTGGTGGTGTAGAATTTGCTGGATGGAGCTCTGTGTCACGATCACCGTCTGCTCCTGTCACTTCCCGGACTACATTCCCCATAATCCTCTCTGCTAATCACCTGCACTCACTCCACCAATCACTACACTAATCACCACACCCAGCTGCCACGCATTACCTGGACTATAAAAGACTCACACACTCTTCACCTGATGGCGAAGTCTTGTTGCCACTGTGTACAATTCTAAGCGTTATTTTCCCTGTCTGCCTGTTTGTTACTGTTCCTGCCTGATTCTTGTTTTACGACCCATTGCTGCCTACCTCGATCCCTTGCCTGTACCCTGACTACGACTCTGCCTGTTCCTTATTGCTCCTGTTTGTTCCTGTTTGACCCTGCTTGTACGACCACGCTCACTTTTAATAAAAGTGTCCACTGATCCACTGATCGCCCAGAGCCACGTCACGTCTCCACTGATCGCCCAGAGTCATGTCTCCACTGATCGCCCAGAGCACCGTCACGTCTCCACTGATCGCCCAGAGCCACGTCACGTCTCCACTGATCGCCCAGAGTCACGTCATGTCTCCACTGATCGCCCAGAGCACCGTCACGTCTCCACTGATCGCCCAGAGCAACGTTACGTCTCTAGATCAGTCAGAAAGTGGAGAGGATTGTGTTCCAGTGTGGCTGATCCACCGCTGACTTCAGCACGAGTGGCTGGCATTCCTAAGCATCCGACGGCCGCTTCACTCTCAAGCCAGCCGACCACTTCGCTCTCAAGCCCGGTGGTCACTTCACTCTCAAGCCAGCCGGTCGCTTCACTCTCAAGCCAGCCGGTGCTTCACTCTCAAGCCAGCCGGTCGCTTCACCTCTCAAGCCAGCCGGTTGCTTCGCTCTCAAGCCCGGTGGCCGCTTCGCACTCCAGCCAGCCGACCGCTTCGCTCTCAAGCCCACCAGACGCTTCGCTCTCAAGCCCGCCGGATGCTTCGCTCTCAAGCCCGCCGGATGCTTCGCTCTCAAGCCCGCCAGAAGCTTTGCACGTGAGCTCACTGGTTGCAACGCACTCAAATTCACCGGTTGCAACGCACTCAAATTCGCCGGTTACAACGCATTCAAGTTCGCACTCAAACGTCCTGGACGCGATGGACAAGATGGCTGCTTTGCCAGTGCCCACGGGCAAGATGGCTGCTCCTTCGGTGCTTAAGGATGTAGGGGGCGTTCCAGCCATTGAGTCCGCTCCAGAACCCGCTCCAACCGGAGAACCCTCGCCTCATCCTCGGAAGAGGAGGAGGACGAGGAGGAGGAGGAAGAAGGCTTTTTCCATTCTTCAAGGCTCAGAAGCCTTTAAAGAGCCTGCTGTGGGTCCGGAGACCACTCCAGAGGTCTCTCCTGCTCTGCCCAAGCGTTGTGCTCTGCCAGCACCGCCCAAGCGTCTTGCCCTGCCTGCGCCGCCCAGGCTCCTTGCCCTGCCGGCACCACCTGAGCTCCTTGCCCTGCTGGCGCCACTCGAGCTCCTCGCCCTGCCGGCGCCACCTGAATTCTTTGCCCTGCCAGCGCCGCCCAAGCGCCTTGCTCTGCCGGCGCCACCCGAGCTCCTTGCCCATGAACCCGCCACGGCTCCCGTTGAATTCCCCAAGAACTTTTTTTGGGGGGGGGGGGCAGTATAGGGTGGGGAGCTTGTGGGTGGGGACCCTGCTCGGCCACTGCCGTCATCGGCCTTTGAACTGTCACGGTCGCCCATGGACTGTAACCCACTTAGGACAATAATGGACTCTGACTCGCTGGGGTCATCTTCGGACTTTGTCCTGCCATGGTCGACCACGCTACCTTACCTGCCGTGGATGCCCGAGCCACCTGACCTGCCGTGGTTGCCCGACCACCTGACCTGCCGTGGTACCCGAGCCACCTGACCCGCCGTGGTTGCCGAGCCACCTGACCCGCCGTGGCTGCCCGAGCCACCTGACCCGCCGTGGCTGCCGTGCCACCTGACCCGCCGTGGCTGCCCGTGGCACCTGACCCGCCGTGGCTGCCCGTGGCACCTGACCCGCCGTGGCTCCCCGAGTTCCTGGAACCTGCATTGGAGACTCCGTTCCTGTCTGCCGTTAGATCTCCAATGCACCCCCCCCCCCCAGCTGTTCCTTTTACGCCACGAGGACGCGCCTTCCGGGAGGGGGGCGTTATGTCACGATCACCGTCTGCTCCTGTCACTTCCCGGACTACATTCCCCATAATCCTCTCTGCTAATCACCTGCACTCACTCCACCAATCACTACACTAATCACCACACCCAGCTGCCACGCATTACCTGGACTATAAAAGACTCACACACTCTTCACCTGATGGCGAAGTCTTGTTGCCACTGTGTACAATTCTAAGAGTTATTTTCCCTGTCTGCCTGTTTGTTACTGTTCCTGCCTGATTCTTGTTTTACGACCCATTGCTGCCTGCCTCGATCCCTTGCCTGTACCCTGACTAAGACTCTGCCTGTTCCTTATTGCTCCTGTTTGTTCCTGTTTGACCCTGCTTGTACGACCACGCTCACTTTTATAAAAGCTTGCAAATGGATCTTACCATGAGTCCCGATTCGTTACACTCTGACAGAGTTAGTCCAGGAAGATTTGTCTGTAAAGGTACCGTTTAAATGCACAGCTACCTGACAAATATAAATAGTTATCCCTCTGCACGAGGAAGATCCATTTAGATCCGCTCTGACGGACAACAAAAAACTCCCTGAAACTTCCTAACTCTTCCATCCAGATGTTCTGTTTTTACTGTTATTTCTATTTCTTATGCATCCCATTCTTATTATTATGTATTTGGTTCTTATTTATGTAAATCACTTTGAATTACCATTGTGTATGAAATGTGTTATACAAATAAAATAAAAAATAAAATCAATAAAAAATAAATAAACTTGCAGAGTGCGAAGCTGAAAGTGTGCTAGTCGTAGGGTTGGTCACTGGACCGGGAGGCCTTCTTGTGCCGTGAGTGTTTGATCATGGCATCATAAAGGTGAGCCTCGCTGGTCGTCGGTTGTGGAAGGTTGTGGTGGTGTAGAATTTGCTAGAGAAAAACGAAGCTCCTGCGGGAGCGTGAAGGAACATCATTGCTGCAGCAGTTATTAAAAATAATTTATAAGTGACTTATAACTGAATGTTATTATATAGTCTTACTGAAGTTTGTTTGCATACCTTGTGGTTTGTGTGTGCTCTGGTGTCAAAACAGTGTTGCAGTCCTTTTGTTATCAAGTAGTGATTTTTCTTTTCTTTCTAACATTGTTTTGTTATTAAAAGGTTTTGTGTTTTTCTTATATTAACTCTGTTGTGGGAAGCTGTAGGGATGGGTGTCAGGGAGTTAGTCAGGGATTGGAGGGAAGCTTGTGTTATTTATTTATTTTCTTTTACCTTATTTAGCTCTCCTTCCAATAGTTAGTAACCTTTTGTTTGTTGTTTTGGCTAGACCCTCTCCTGAAGATTGTTTGCTTCCATTTTATTTGCTTAACTGAGATAAATCATTTTTAATTTGCATCATCAAGCGGTTGACTCACATTTCTGGGGTAGATGACTGAAGGGAATCCTCCATGTGTACGCTTCTTTTTGGTTTAAGTTAATCTTGTTACTGTTTCCTAACCCTAGACTGGGAGAGCTTGTACCAGTAGGTATCATTCTGTGCACTCATAAAAAAATGCCGCTAAATAAACAAGATCAACAGTGCTTCAAACACATGCACACTTTTCTAAACATTCAATCTGCCCCTTTCCCATCAACCACTAACCACTAACCACCCACCACAAACTACCACATCCTTAACTGCTGATGATTTTCGATAACTTCTTAACCATCAGCAGTTATTTCTCAGCTCCACACACAGAACTCAAACCAACCACAGCCACAAATCTTCTCTCTTCCCTCACTGAGGCAGAAGTAAACTTCTCCTTTCTAGTCATCCTACCACCTAACCTATAGATGCCATCCAGTCACAAAGAAAAAAATGCTTCACTTCCTTGATTTCCACCTATTCTACACTCAATAAGTTCAGAATACTCAAAATATTTGAGAAACTTATTACCTCGAAACATTTAAGTTAACTAACTTTTTTTTTTTTTAAGTTAGGTTTTTAAGTAAGTTTTTAAGTTTAATTTTTTTGTGACAAGTGGGACAGGGCTGAGAGCCATGGAGGTGGAGCAAGGCCGGTGTGATGATATGATATGATATAATACTTTATTGTCAGAACATGTCTGAAATTTTTCTTGCATCACAGTATTTTACATGTTTGCAACAACCATCTCTTACACAACATCACTTAATCCACACACACAAACAGAAGAAAGAAAAAAAAAAAAAAATCAACTTTTTACTACATCCCACTACACAACACAGCACATTTACAGTACTCTTAATTTATGATTAAGTGTCTTATTTAGCTCAAGGATCGCCTGATGCACAAACAAATGTTTCAGTTTCAGTTTTTTGAATCTTGGGATTCTGTACCTCCGATTTGATGGTAATAATTCAAACTCATTATGCAAGACATGATTAGGATCAAAAATTATATTATTAGCCAATCTTATTAGATTATTATAATAAGATGTGTCATATAACTTCTCTAGAGGCTGGCCAACAATCCTTGAGCAGATTTTTAATTGATTACACAGCTGTGTTTTTAACTTAACAGACAGACTTTTATACCAGATAGAGTTGCAATATTGCAAAACACTCATTATTACAGATCTAAAGAACAGCAGAAGAATCTGTTTGCTTACGCCAAAAGATCTAAGACGACGAAGAAAATAGATTCTCTGCTTTGTTCTTTTACAAAGAGCATCAATATGATCTTTCCATGTTAACATATCATCGATCAATACACCTAAATACTTGTAAGTATGGTGTGGTGCACAGGTGTCTCTCATTAACAATCACATCACTGGCATTTCTTCGCTCCCACAGTTCTCAGCCTCGCCCCACTCAAGTACATGTAGTTAATTTACATAAACATCACATTCAGATCTTGGTTAAATTTATGCTACTCTAAGCAATGTCTGAAACTTGTATTGTGAACGCTTGTCTTGTTGTATTCCAAAATTGTAAGTCGCTTTGGATAAAAGCTTATGCAAAGTGAATAAATGTAAATGAAAACAACTCTATTTGAGCAAAGCATTAAATGACACAAAAACCTACACAAGACTGAGAAATCTGAACAAATCTAGATAGACACGATACTGATGAACATAAAATGTAGTAACGTGTAACTACGGCACTGTGAAATAAAGTGTTACCCACACTTCTCAGTGCTTATGCACTAACTTTACCATCTGAGAATGAGGCCAAGGCATGCTTTTATTAGGCACTGGATGAAGCTCTTTGCCGGATACTTAGGAGTGGCAAGATCCTTTTTGCTTGGACATTTTAATGCTTGGGTGGAACAGAACAACAGGATATGGAGTGAAGTACTGGGTAGGCGTGGCATTGGCATGGTGAATGCAAATGGCATGAGGATACTTACTCTTTGCTCTGAGCATAACCTTACCATAACCAACACAATCTTCCAGCAGAAGGCAAAATATAAGACCTCGTGGATGCACCTTCATTCTAAACATTGGCACATGATTGACTTCATCATTGTGAGTGACATTCACATGGATATTCTCATCACTCGTGCCATGAGAGGTGCAGAGAGCTGGACTGACCATCGTATGATTGTGGCCACACTCCATATGAAAGATCCCGGCAGCTTCAGGAAAAGTGACGGAATGATTGTATGCGAACTGAACTGAGCTGGATGATGACATCACTGTTTTCTCCAGTGCTGATATAGATAAATTAACTAAATTAATAACTATTGATTCTTACTTCAGAATGAATCAATACTGAATTTACTTAAGACCATTTTCTTCAAGAGCTGCTGTGCAGACAAAATTATATACCAGTTATCACTGTAAAGCTGCTTTGACACAATCTGTACTGTAAAAAGTGTTATATATATATATAAAGGTGACTTGACTTGAATCATGATCTGGCCAAATGTGGCGTTGAATGATGGCACTTGGATGAACCTCTTCTTTTTGCCAGATCTGGGCCACAAGCAGGCCATAGAAATGCCACATGTCAGCCAAGAGCAAAGAAATTAACCAAACTGGTCCATATCTCAGCCACAAAATCTTTATATATTATTTATAGAGTCATCTCAGCATTAACAAGCCTGTTAACAAGCAGAATCACTGAAGGAAAGAAAAGAACTGAAAAAAGAGAGACAGCCATCTGATTTCACTAATTAGTTCTACCTCCTGGCTGAAAAACTGTGCTAATTAGTAAATCCAGGTAATTGGAACAAAATACTGAAGAGGACTTTTACTTTCTGAACCTGGACTTTACACCTCTGATCTCAGACATTAACAACACAGAACAATGAACTAAAAGAAGACAGGACTTCAATAAGAGGAACAAAAGAGCTAACACTAGGAAACAGGTCACATAGACAGACAAGCTGATTCAAATAAGTATAGGGGAACAATATGTAAAGTCTTGGAAATAAACAACCAGAAAAATAAATTTATACCGTAAGTATTTTAGAAGTAGGGGACACTTATACTATTATGACAGACAACAATCTTACATTTGGGAGTGATTTAGCGAGAACATACAATGCTCACCTTTCTGTAATAATAGTGTACAAATATATAAAGGCTTTTTTTTAAATTACGGGGTAGGCTACAGCAATAACAACAGTTCAATACGACCCCAATGGATAAATCCATGTCTTCTGAAGTGAAACTATAAGTATTTGTACAAAAAATAACAAATATTTTAAAATTCTTAAACTGTAGACTGTTTTCGACCAACTGTGACCTGCACAGAGTTGAGAGTTCATGCTTGATGTAACTTTTTTTAATAATTAATGCTCACAACAAAATACACAGAATAACAGATAATAATAATGAGAAACAAACAAGACAGAGGAACAGAGATGGCAGCTCTTGCATGAGTTCCACATGAATCTCTTGTGAGAACATCATGAACTTCTTATAATTCATCAGTGGAAAGACTGAAAAAGAAGAAGAGGAACAAGAGGAGGAAGAAGCTACGGAAGAGAAACAACAACAACAGAAAGGGACAAAACGTGCTACTTTCTGTCAGGCCTTCAGAATCTGAAATGAAAATAAATAAATAAATAAATGAATACATTTTGTAGACCCGGGGCCTGTTTCATAAAACAAGTTTCCCAAATAATCCAGGTTTATTTCAGGAAATTGTTTTTTCAAATAAAAGTTTCTAGGAGTCAGTGATATCAGATTGTGTGTGTGTTTTATTGCACTTACCCTGTATCTACATGGAACAAGAGTATATTTCCCCAGTACTAAATCAATTGCAATAGTCGTAGTATTACTTGCCTTGAAATAATTTAATCAGTGCACTTTTGCAATAAAAACAAAATAATGTATAAATGCACTGAAATGTAGCCTACCCCGTGATTTTTAATTTTTTTGATGAACAAAAAGTGACAACCACCAGACTCGGGAGGCAAGAGGACGTTTGAATAAGATTTATTTAACAGATAGTATGCAAATTAGTAACAAAGATGAAATGATGAAGTTCTTTGGCGCAGGCCCCATCCATAATCCAAATCCAAAGGGGAGCAGATACTTGCAATTCCTGTCTGAAGATGAAGGCAGGGGTGGAGAATAACCCTGATGGTGGTGGGGAGGATGGGGGTGAACACTGGTGTCAGTATCTATGAACAAAATAATAGTTGGGAACAGAACTATGAGTAATAAAGGACCTGACATTTGAGTCTTCCAGGCAGAACTTGCGCTAGAGCTCTCATTTACTGTACATTATTCTATGTCAGAGTATGGTGATCTAATGCTTGATTTGTGTTTTACATGAACAATTTACCTTTTAATGTTTGAGATAATTGTTCACAGTATTAACAGACACAACATGTACATATATATATATATATATATATATATATATTTATATATATATAAATGTGATTATCTTCCTCGTTTTACCAGCAGTCAGTGCTTGTGTGTAGTTCAGTTTTCCATTCATCTGAGGATCAATGTTGTTTGTTTCACGGCCTCTCTCGGCTGAAGATGGTAAATAAACAATGATTATCATTTTGATTTCCTGTGGTCACATGAGAGCGAGCCCAAATGAATCAGAGTGACCTGTTTTGAAAAGAATAAAGGATTAAATAGGAAAAAAACACTGACTTTTGCATTTAATCACACTCTAAGTATCACATCCATATGGTTTCTTTCAGTTCCCAGTTTTTGCACTATTGTCAAGAACTAAAGTAGATGTGCAGTGCTTTATGTTTCTCAGCACTGAATAGAAATAAAGCTTGTGGATGTGTCTTAATTTGATTTTCTCTATTTTACAGAGCTAATCTGTGGCTTCTACATGAAGTACTTTAAATCTCGACAGCAGTGGTGTAACTAACAGACTAGAGTTTGTAGATCTCACAATATCTATTCAGTTAAAAACTCTGATAAATTATATATTGATTATTCTGTATTCATCATGTAAGGATTGATTTTACCAATTCAAGATTCCTATCCTGTAATAAAACAATAAAATTCACTAATCTGAAGAGAGGAACTATGAGAAAGAGCACAGAGCAAAAACTGTACTCAAGTAAAAGTACAAGTACTTATAGAAATATTTACTCAAAGTAAAAGTGAAAGTAATAATCTTAATAGTTACTTGAGTAAGAGTAAAAAAGTATCCAGTGAAAATCTACTCAAGTAGCTCTTTCCTAGTTACTTTGTGTGTGTGTGTAATATATATATATATATACACACACAGTCATGGCCAAAATTATATAATCAAAGATGACTGTAAAAATAAATCTGCATTGTTTATCCTTAATTCATAAAATTAGCAAAAATCCAACATGTCATTGAAGGAAAAGAATTGAAATTGGGGGGGGGGAAATCACATTATGAAATAAATGTTTTTCTCCAAAAACACGTTGGCCACAATTATTGGCACTCTTTTGTTGAACTTTTTGCAACCTCCTTTTGCCAAGATAACAGTTCTGAGTCTTCTTCTATAATGCCTGATGAGTTTGGAGAACCTGACAAGAGATCAGAGATCATTCCTTCATGCAGAATCTCTCCAGATCCTTCAGATTCCAGCTCCATGTTGGTGCTTCTTCTCTTCAGTTCACTCCACTCATTTTCTTTAGGGTTCAGGGGACTGGGATGGTCATGGCAGAAGCTTCATTTTGTGCTCAGTGACACATTTTTGTGTTGGTTTTGATGTTTGTTTTGGATCATTGTCCTGATGGAAGATCCAATCATGGCCCATTATTGGATTTCTAGCAGAAGTGGTCAGGTTTTGATTTTTTATCTGTTGGTATTTGATAGAATCCATGATACCATGTGTCAGAACAAGATGTCCAGGACCTCCAGCAGAAAAATAAGCCCACAACATTAAAGATCCAGCAGTATATTTAACCGTGGAAATGGGGTACTTTTTATCCATGTGTGTGTGGCGGGGCGGTGAAGGGCAAGAATTGACACTAGTGCACAGCTAGAATAAGACAAAGCAGACTACGCCACCCCGTTTCTGTGAACGGGGAAATTTATACCCAAAATAGGGCACCCATGTTCGTTACCACTCAACACAGGAGACGTGGATATAAATACAAAATGCTTTTATTTCACAATAATTATTAAAATGTAGAAAACTGTTGACCAAACAAAGAGAAAAAAAAAGAAAGAAAACAAGAAACTTTCAGGCTGAGGCTTACCAGTAGGGCGGCTAGCTGAGACACACCACTCACACTCCACACAAACACTCACACTCACACTCACACCACACACACACTAAGTGAGGAGATGCAGTTGTCAAATGGCAAAAACACTCTGAGAGAAACACCACCACCACAGGGCCAAGACAGCTAGCTTCCCTCACTGGGGGCCTTCAGCTCCTGAAATAACAAAAAAGGAAAGTAAATAACAGCACAATTAATCCAACCCACATTCAATCACACGACTTGCATTGGAACAAGTTCAAACCATGAAGGAGAACAATGGACAATTTACTGGCCGCAGGGGTCAGACAGGGAGGTATAAACACTCAACTAGGTTCGTACTAAAGGCTCATGAACCTGGACATGCCATGAAGCAGCAAGAGGTTAAAGAAAAGAACAAAACCAGAAAGGAAAACTAAAGCAAACAATACAAGTGAAAAACAGCAAATAATCAAACTTCAAATTAAATCACATGAAATACATAAAAAAACAATTTGATAAAGAACAAAAACTAAAAGCTAGAAGGGCTTTCAGTAAATGCTCAAATCAAACGTTAAACAAAACACTTGATCTTCCAGGTATGAGATATTACCCGATTTTGCGGAAACAAAAAAACAAAATAAAACAAACATGCTGCTGGTGGCAATATAACCTCCGGTGGGGCTGAACGTGCACCGTTAACGGTACATATCTCACTTTAAGTGACGAGACCACCAGCATGAGTGTAAAGAACAAAAAACAAAAAAAACAAAAACAGAATCGAAAAGTAATGAATCAAATACAACGGTCACGCAGTCATAAAAATAGCAGCAAAACAAACAGTGCAGTCTTAACGTTGTCTAAGGAGCATTTGCCCTGCAGTCCACAGTAACAAAGTGCTCACGAGCAGTTGCCCCACTAAAATAGACAAAAGTTAATAAAATCAGTCATGGACACCAACCCAATAATGCTCAAGGGACTAGATATACATACCCAGAAGTAGATCGTAAAACACACGGGTTCAGTTACTCACAGCTTTATCCGTAATCGACGAACTGCAGATATGCAGGCGTTCCATCAGAGCTCATACATAAGCTGCAATATGATCGAAGCATAAGTTAATGTTGAGTCACACCACAACATTAATCCATTGGAATTAACATACCTGGGGCGAAAGACAGCCTATACACAACAGCAACGTCACACCAATCCTGACCATAACCTGGCTATAACAAATATACACACTTAAATAGTGCATAGGCACTAACAGCAGCGTTAGCCAAACAGCTAGATACATACCTCCCGCAGAGCGGCTCGCACACCCACACAAAACAATGATTGTACAATGCGCACCCAGGTGACATACTACACCTTAAATACATCCGGAACGGCAGCCAATAGGCTGTCGCACCTGTCATTCAGGTGACAACCACGTTTAATGGGGTGGTACCTAGACTGCCCTACTACATGTGCGCCAAACCCATCTGGTGAGTTTGCTGCCAAAAAGCATTTTTTTGTTTCATCTGACCATATTTTGTTTTTAATTGCAAAAGTGCACCGATTAAGTTGTTTCAAGGCAATTAAAACTATGACTATTGTATCTAAATATACTCTTGTTTGATGTAGTCACAAGTTCAGTGACATCTGTGGGTTGTAAATTAAACTGGTGCTTGTAACACACTTGTTCCATTAAGTTACAGGGTAAGTACAATAAAACACATGTCTGATACCACTTGGAAGCCTTTCTTTAAAAAACAACTTATTTCAAAACAGATTTACAACACTTCTCATTCATTTCTCTTGTTTGGCTTCTTCCTCCTCTTGTTCCTCTTCTTCTTTCTTTAAAATCTGAATGTATTACAAGAAAACACAGTACACCCTGAAATGACCTCAACATTTACTCATCTTTTACCCTCATGCCATCTGTGATGTATTCGACGCACTTTCCTTCTTCAGATGAACACAAACAAAGCTTTTTAGATAAAATAAATAATCTCTGGGAATGCTTTATAATGCAAAAAGTCGAAGCATCAAACAGCACATACATATTATTGCATGTACACAGTATTTAGTTTTTATTGCAAAAAAGTGCACTTAAGTTGTTTCAAGGCAAGTAGAACTACAACGAGTGCAATTTGCTTTTGTACTGGGGAAATATACTCTTGTTCCATGTAGATACAGGTGAGATTACAGACTGTAAATTAAAGTGGTGCTTGTTACCATCTTGTTTCATGTAGTTACAGGGTTAAGGCTGATTTATACTTCGGCGTTGAGTGTACGGTGTAGCTACGGCTATCTGATATCACTAGGAAGCCTTTATTTGAAAACAACTTATTTCAAAACAGATTTACAACACTTATTATGCATTCCTCTTCTTTTTTCTTTCTTTAAATGCTGAATCTATTAAAAGAAAATATAGTACACCCAGAAAGACCTCAACATTTACTCATCTTTTACCCTTGTGCCATCTGAGATGTATGACTTTCCTTCTTCAGAAGTTTTTTTCTGATTTCTGATCTGAATTTTGGTGGTTATATGTACCATCATGGGTGGTTTCAGTATATATTCACATGACATAAAATAGTTCCAGAAAACAGTCTTTTAATCCAAACACTCAGGGAACAGGCAGGGGAAACAGAAACACCCACGTAACATAAACAACACCGGACAAAGGAACTGAACTAAACAGGGCATATAAAAATGGTCACTGTGATTTTTGGCATGTAAGACATGTTGCTGGATCAGTATATTATTGGTCCTGGAACAACATTCCTATCCGAAACTTTAGTCCTACCCGAAACTTTAGTCCTACCCATAACCAACAAACCCGGGTTTTAAGACCAAAATTGACAAGAACATCGGATTGGTTGATTGCAATGTTGTTCCAGGATGAACAAAGATGTTGTACTTGGTGAAATCATGTTCACTAATAAATAAACAGTAACTAATAAGTTAATTATTAGACAACAGGTGATATATATATTTCCAAGATGGGATGAGGGTAAAAGATGAGTAAATGTTGAGGTCATTTCAGGGTGTACTGTATTTTCTTGTAATACATACAGAATTTAAAGAAAGAAGAAGAGGAACAAGAGGAGGAGGAAGCCAAGCAAGAGAAACAAATAAGTGTTTGTAAATCTGTTATGAAATGGGTTGTTTTTCAAATAAAGGCTTCCAATTGGTATCAGATTGGTGTATACATGTTTTTATTGTACTTACACTGTAATTGCATGGAAAAAGAGTATATTTCCCCATTTTAAAAAAAAATACAATAGTTGTAGTTCTACTGTATATCAAAATCAAAATACTGTTTAAATGCACTGATACGTAGCCTACCCCATAATTTTAAAAAAGCCTTCATATATTTGTACACTATTATTATAAAAAGGTGAGCAGTTTACGTTCTCACTAAATCACTCCCAAGTGTAAGATTGTTGTCTGTCATAATAGTATAAGTACCCCTTACTGCTAAAATACTTACAGTATAAATAATTTGTTATTTTCCTGGTTGTTACCCCTTTATTCCCAAGACTTTACATATTGTTCCCCTATACCAGTGGTCAGCAATAGGCGGCCGTGGGCCAAAACTGACCCACCAGCAAAAATATATCTGCCTGCGCCCGTAGACAGATTATTTTGATAGCGGCTGGTTCTCAAATAGATCTTCGTCTCGTAGTGCCGTCTATTATCACCATCAGCTAAAATTGAAATTTGAAATTTTCAAATGATGTAATGGATCTAATATCTACAGGTAAATTATTCCAATCCATTGGTGCTTTGAACCTAAATGCTCTTTTACCAATTGTTTTTTTGCATGAGGAACCAAAAAGTAAATCTGAACAGAATGCCTAACTAAATAATTCAATGAACAAGGTACAAAATATTGCTGCAGGTAACTGGGATAATCAAAATGAAGTCATTTAAATACAAGTTGAAGCCAATGAATATGTCTTCTAACATACAGCGATGACCACTGAAGCGCATCTTACATTGTACAGTGATGAGTAAAAAAAAGAACATCCCAGAACAAATCTACAAACTCTATTATATGCTCTATTAAGTGGGGCAAGATCTGATTTTGATGCCGTTTGATAAACCACATCACAATAGTCAAAAAATGGAAGTATTAGTTGAGAAGCAAGTTTCTTACGAACACTATATGGAAAACACTTTTGAGAACGATATAAAGTACTAATTCCAATATTGACTTTGCGTAAAACATGATTAATATGCGATTTAAAAGAGAGATCAGAGTCAAGCCATACACCAAGATATTTAATAGTATCAACTTTATGCAAAGATGTACCATCAATACATGATACAACACAAGTAGTAGTTTTGGATTTATGTTTCTGTCTAGAACCAAAAATCATAATATATGACTTATTTTTATTAAGCACCAATTTATTAACCAAAAGCCACTCTTGTAACAAATTAAAATCAGACTGAAGCGATAACTGAATTTGTATAGAATCCGAATTAGAAACATATATGACGGTATCATCAGCATAAAATTGTACCTGAAAATTTTTGGGAATTAATGATAAATTATTTACATAAATAGAAAAAAGAAGTGGTCCCAATATTGAACCTTGCGGCACACCTCTTTGTTGAATTACAAAATCTGTTTTTTTCCCATCTATGACAACACATTGTTTTCAATTGTGCAAATATGAATTAAACCACAGAACTGTTTTTTTCAGAAAGACCAATTGCATGAAGTTTATCTAAAAGCAAATAATGTCCCTTTAGTGTTTCTGCATGAAAGTGAAAGCAGAACAGACAGACAGACACAGCATGAATCTGCATTAACCTAGGAGTGGTCTTGCAGACAGTAATACATTTTGTTGAAATTCGGTCAAAGACGGGTAACGGGTAAGCGAACATCAACTTATACCAAAGAGAATAATATCTGGCCTCAAAATAAACTTAATTAATAATCATTTAATTTGATATTTTACACTATTTAAAAATCCTTAACAGATATGTCAAGATTGTAAATTTATAAAGATGTCAAGATTGTGTGATATTTACTTATGAATTCTTTACTTAATGAAAGAATGAGAAGTGATCAATGCATTTTACAATATGTGAACTGATAACACAAGCAGTTGCAGGTTGTTCATTTAAGTGTCTGTATATTATTATTTTTAAATGTTAGTAATCAGAAATACAAATATTTAGTGTATGTTGAAATTATTTATGCTCTTTGAATGACAGCTTCTGCAAAATAAGGAAAGTGTATGATTTGCTATGACAAAAGCTTCACTGTATACATTTATATGTGTTATTAGAGAGACTTTTTGACTTTTCAAAATAACTTTTATTACAATAAGATTAACAACCATTAAACATTTTTTTTCACAAAATTCATTCATGATTATTTATAAACTTAAAGAAAAACACATATCTCCATTCGTAACTGAACATAAAGCTTCTGGTAATGCATTAGATTACAGCCCATAAAGTTTGCGTAATTACAGCATATTTACAGTGCAACTTCTGGTAATTATAGTGTACCTATGAAGTATGTAAGTATAGGGGAACAATATGTAAAGTTTTGGGAATAAAGGGGTAACAACCAGGAAAATAACCAATTATTTATAATGTAAGTATTTTAGCAGTAAGGGGCACTTATACTATTATGATAGACAACAATCTTACATTAAGGAGTGATTTAGTGAGAACATACACTGCTCACCTTTCTGTAATGATACTGTACAAATATATAAAGGCTTTTTTAATTACGGGGTATAGGCTACCTATCAGTGAATTTATACAGTATTTTGTTTTTACTGCAAAAGTGCACTGATTAAGTTGTTTCACGGCAGAGCTACAACTATTGCAATCTTTTTTAATACTGGGGAAATATACTCATTTCATGTAGTTACAAGGTAAGTGTGCCATCTACGGGGCTGTAAATTAAAGTGGTGCTAATTATTTTAATTCTTAATGAACAAAGTAGAGGCTCTGTTGCCAAGGTATATAACTAAACAGACGTAGGGCACCCTTGTCTTGTTCCTCTTTTCATTTGAATTGGTACACTTAAACCTCCTCCTATTTTAACCATGCTTACAGCAGCAGTGTATAATATTATAGTCCATGATAAAGAATGTTCTCCAAACCCATAACACACAAGAACCTTGAAAATATAACGATACTCAATCAAAAGCTTTCTTCTGATCCAGAGAAAGCAGACCAAAATCAACAATATATATTCCAGCATAATCCATTATATCTCTCATTAAAAACAAATGATCATAAATGAACCTTTTGGGTATACAGTATGTTTGGTCTTTCTGTATTAACACATCAAAATCACATTTAAGTCTGTTTGCCAAGAACTTTGATAATATTTTACAATCAGAACATAAATCAGCAACTGGCCTCCAATTCTCTAGCAGACAAAGATCTCCTTTCTTTGGGATCAAAGAGAGCACTGCATGTTGACAACTCTTTGGTAGAACCTTAGATTTATAGCTTTCCTGTAAAACATTAAAAAGTCTTTTCCTATTATTCCCAAAAAAGTTTTATAAAATTCTGCTGGTAGTACATTGATTCCTGGAACACGACCAGATGAAAGTTGATTCACTACTTTAGTATCTTCCTCAAAAGTTTGATCAGGGTCTTCTTTACATTTCCTTCTTCCAGCACAAGTAAGTTATTTAAAAAGTTCATCTGAAACTCTTTAGCATATAAGTCCACATAGAAATCAACAGCTAGTCTCTTCATTTCCAAAGGATCTGAAGTAACATTCCCATCAGATGTACACAATGCATGAATATAATTAGTATGAATACACTTCCTATTCAAATGAAATAATTTTGTGGGAGCATCATATCATGTAAAGAAACAAAATGTGATTAACAAGAGCTTTTTAACTTTTGTGTAACATGTTACTTAACTCCTGTCTCTTCTGACAAAATCATCTCGTAAATTCACATCATTTTGATCATTTAACATATTTTGAATTGTTGAAATATCTTTATCTATTTTTGCCATTTCATGTTTGATTTTACAGGAAGTGTGTCATAAATTGATTGCAGAAAAGCTTAATCTGAGTTTTCCCTTTATCCCACCACTAAAGAAGATTATCATAATATTTTTTTTTAACCCAACAGTTCCAAAACAATTTAAATTTATTAAAATTAAAAAAATTAATATCTTGAATTAATTTAATATCAAAACGCCAGTAAAAGAATTGTGGATTTGTTTCTGATAAAATCACAAGAGCTGATGATCAAGGTGTGATATATGCACCTCTCTCTCTATTACACTGATTTTATGTAAATAAAATCGATCCAGGCGTGCAGCACTAATTCTGTCTATAGGGGTGGGACGGTTCAGATTCCTCATGGTTTGGTTTGTATCAACGGCTTTAGTGCCATGGTTTCAGTACAGTTCCAGTACATGAGAGCTAAGATACATGCTTTACAGGTTTTTCAGGTATCTAACAGCTTTCAGGTACAGAAATTGAATAAAGTAGTCAATATAAAATACACTGCATATAAACTTCTTTGAATAGTTAAATAAAGATGAAACGTTATTGAAGTTATGAAAGATATTCAGTCAAGAGTGATTTCTTTGTGTTTTGTCGTTTGATTAACATTAAAAACACAGAGAGCAGGAATATTAGACTGCTGTCCCTTTAAGACATAATTCAAAGATCCAGTACACTGATACTGACACACATGTGTTGTCTGTCTCGTTTTTCTCCTAAGACATAACCTATTATATTTGTTAGGATACTCGCTAAGATGGGAATGTTGACATAATTTTTGTGTGAATACGTCAGTTTAGGTGCAATACTTGAAAGAGAATTTGAGTCATTTCACATCTTACGGATGAATGTTTAAATTGGCAAGGTTTAAATGAGTTTAGTTTAAACACAGATAGCAACGTGAGTTGTGAGCACTAATAGATAAAATGTTTACATTTAATTCTGGAGAAAACACCCCTGCACTTACATTTCTCATATGACTAAGAACAAACTGACCATCAGACCACAAACCCCAATCTACTTCATTATTTATTTCTTGTAGAAGCATCACACTCTCTTTCTTTCAATAATGACCATTTATTACTAGCCCTAATCCCATTTAAGTTTAGGGACCCCAATCTTCGGACATCCATAATAAAATAGGATAGGAAAGTAGAAAAAATAAACAGTAGTGTGAGAGGAAATGCTGATGATGTCCATCATGGCACTCGAGCTTCTTGAGTTAAACATAGGCCTATACATAGGAAGTGAGAAGAGAAGAACTGATTTAATGGGTCTAGGGTTATGAAAGTCTTGTGAAAAGCAATCTTTAATGTCTTGGTTTTACAAATATTCCTAAGCTGTCTGTAGGATTTCCAGTCATCTGGTTGTCTGGACTTGCGATATGTAGTCCAAGCCTTGTCCCTTTGTCTGTAGAGGTTAATCAGATCTGACTTAATCTAGGAAGATGACTGCTTTGACTTGTACAGTTTTCAATGGTGCTTGTTGATTACATTAGCAACTTCAAAAAAAAAAAAAGTTTCAAACATCTTGACTCAGGGAATTAACTCAAGCCCACATTCCAATTAATGGACACTAGGTCATAAATAAATGATCAAAATTAATGTTCTTATATTGCCTGACTGTGATGTATTTTAGAGGAAGGTGAGGGATTTTTATTGTCCAAACAAAAAAATATAGCAGTGTGGTCACTTAAACAGTAAGACATCACACCGGACTTAATAATTATTTCAGGATTAGTGATTCGGTCCAACAAAGAAGATGCATTTTGACTAACTCTGGTAGGTTCATTCATGAACTGAGTGAGATTGATACTGCTAAACACATCTTTATCATTAGAGGAGGAACGGTCAGCCAATTACAGCTGAAAAATAAGTTCACTGTGCGTTGCAATAGAGATGAATGTTGACAAATACATTTTGTAGAAGCAGCAGAAGCAGATGGCAGGCTGTAGAAGTGACAAGGTAAATGTTTATTGTCATGGAGAATTATGCAAATGAATAGACATTCAAAACTGACAGGTGGTATTACTGGAATCACACACACTGAATTTAAATGAGCAGAAACATGGTAACACCAGCTCCTCTGGAGGGTCTGTCAGCTCTAAATACATATTCAATATTAATGTCATTGACACTTATTTGATTGTGTAACCATGTTTCAGAGATAGTGACAATATGAGGTTTTAAAGAAAAACAGGCTCTAAGAAGAACAAAAAAATTGAGAAGAACATTTTTTAAGCCTTTAGATGAGTCTATATTTCCATCTGAACCAAAAATAAAACTTTGTTATAGAAATGAACAAGGTAATGGAGGATGAAAGTTGCAAGACAACACATTCAATGACACATAAAAAAAAAAAATAAAAAACAAACAAACAAATACAAGAATATGATCAAAGAGGTCAATGCACTAACAAGAAAAGAAAGAAGCAACTGCAGGTTCAGTCTGTTATAAAATCTAATAATAAACATAAAGAGGGCTCTGATTAGGCTATTCAACTCAATGATATAAAGATAACCCACTATATTCATTCAAACAAAATAAGAGGGCCAAGATTAACCACACACTGACATAATAGTCAGACACTCATAGTTACGACAGAAATAACATCACTGAGTTCACATTATATGGTAAACTTCAATAAGAGTTCATCCATAAACAGAAAAGCATAAGATATATGAATACAGAGTAAGCTGATGCTGATCGCAGGATAAAAAAAAAGCAAAAAAAAAAAAAAAAGAGTCCCTGATAAGTTTTGGTCCGGATATAAGCAGGAGGGTGGGGTGATCTTTTGATGACTGGAGCCGTGGGAAGTGGGAAAGGGCTTATTACCAAACAACTGAGTGATCAGCTGATTCAGAAAGGATATATTTCTTCCTTCACTCTTTTCTGAGATATTAACAAAGCAGAGATTAGACAGACAGCTTCTATTTTCAGCATATTCCACTTTCTCACTGAGGTAAGCACTTTCTTTTTCAAGATTTTAGACACGTTTTGTCAAATCATCCACGCTTGAGCTCACCCTTTGTTCAAGTTCAGAAACCTGTTCAGAGAGAGAAGAGAAGTAAAAACAAAGGATTGTTTGAAGGGAGCCTTCGGTCTTTTCCATTGGGATGGAGACGGCTGATAAAGGCAAAATGTGCTCAGATCAAATATGAAAACAGCAGCGATTAAAAGTCCAACATTAAAACTAATAATTAGGATGAGCAGATGAAGTAGTGGATATAAAGATTTGCAAAACATTTAAAATTAAAACTTAGTTTAAAATGTTTGAGATTTTAACATGTTTAAATGTTTTGCAACTTTAAGCAATGTAATATTTAAATGTAAAGTATCACTTTATATAAATGAAGCTATCCATTATGTCTCCTTGATCATCTAAATGTGAGGTAAGTTGTAATTTTTACTTGCTTTACCCAAGGCAAAAAAAGCCATGCAAGGTGTTTTCACATCTGTCCTTTTCAGGGGTCTGATTGTGTTTCATGTGGTTTTTGGCCCATATGTACATTCTAAACGATCCCAATTCCCCTAAAATGAACCGAGCCGAGACCATCTCAGGAGGTGGTCTGAGTACAAATGAGTACGCTTTCATCTAAACAACAATCTGAACACAAACAGATCTGGGCTCTTTTGTTTTTCCGCTCGTGATTTCCAGTGTAGTTTAGTCATAAGACGCCTCCATACAAATCAGCTTTTCATCATGCTGCTGCTTCTCTCAGATCTCCAACACTTGTTTGTGATTTTAAGAGGTTTCAAACTGTGTAAGAGAGACGCGCCTTCATGCCTCGCAGTTTAATTTTTATACGAGCGCACAAACCTGTAGCGCATGCACAGAAAACAACTTCTGGAGAACATTATTGTCTTAATTATGATGTTTTTATATATCACTAAAATACATGTTTAATATTTAAGATCATTAGTGCCGTGGTGTTTTAATGGTTTCGTCAGAATGACCCATTCTCTTACTTGAATGCTGCTTTTAGCTATACCTATACTCTACATGGAAAATTAAAGCAGTTTATTATTTGCATCTTTCTTTTATTGTATTTGTACTTGTTTTTTCTATCATTCTGCAATAAAAAAAAAAAAACTGGATTAAGAGAAACAATTAAAAAGCCTAAATGTTATTTAGAAAGATGGATGTGTAATATAGTGCAAGAATATGGATGAAATATTGCAACAAAATTTATATTTTTGTGCAAAAGATAATCAAGAATAAAGCTCATTCAAGAGCATTTGCAGCAATGTCATATTACAAAAAAAATAAATAAATAACATTAATCTTTACAAACAAACACTGAACTGGATAGATCTAAAAAAGCAACAGTATGAACAAAGAGGTCTGAGAAAACTTTCCTGTTTAATTGGACTATAAAAAACATCCGAGTCCTCTTTCAGGAACAGTAACAGTGTGAACGTGAAGAGAACTGGATCCTTTTTCACTTGGTTCATCTCTTAGTGGGTCTGAGTTTGGTTCTTTTAATGAAGACTCAAGTGTGAGTGTAGACTTTAAGTTATAGAGGTTTTTCCCGTCAATACATGATCATTTGAATGTGGACAATGCTCAGCAAACATAGACTCGTGTGGAAACGATCGCTGCACTGCAGCTGGAATACACTGCCGGACCGCATCCGTGTGCAGTGTGAACACTTTAATACATTACCACGGGTATGAGAGAAAAAATGAGAGAGAAAAAAACGCACCACATACGCACTGCAGATGGAGTATGTGTGAAACGGGTGTTTGTGTCCAATATCACCACATTTACAACATCAAAGTCTCCGTACTAGTGTATACCCGAAAAGACACATTGAGTGTTTTAGTGGGAGAGATCAAAAACATGTAAACTCGTCTCCTGAAAGACAGCACAGGTTTAAATGCAGCATTTTCACAACCTAACAATCTCTTTTTTAGTGCTGTCAATGTTGCCAAATCTAGTCAGCTCTTTAATAATGACCTCATAACTGATGAACGGGGGTATATTAGAGATCATCATTTCAGTTTCCAGTGCCTACAGTGGTGTAACAGGCATGTATGTTTCATTAATCCATATTCCACTTTCAATCATGTTGTTTTACTTGATTTTCCTTTTTCAAAAAGACGACACCTGCCTTATTCAGTCTTGAAGCAGAACTAATATTTTCATGATCAATCTTGGCCACAGCAAGGAGAACATCCTCGATAGAGGGATTCGCCTGCGGGACACACCTGAAAACAATTCAGAGGATCTCCATTCTGGTTTTTCATTGATATCAAGATTAACTTCGCCATAGTGTGTCACACTTATTATTCAAAGATTTCTTGTTAAAAGCTTTTACAGTTTTAAGAAATGGTTATGGGTAGGTTTTCATTTTAATGTTATATTTTTACTAAAATTGTCATTTCCCTACACATTCTGTCCATTATGTTTTATTCTTTGAACATTCTGTATAAAATGGGTATGTTTAGGTTCAGGATACAAAAGTGTATAAATGAATCCCTAAATATTATCTATGAGAGCAGGCTGCACATTTAGTCTAGAACCACAATAACATCAAGAATCACAATAACGGGCTCAGATCTCCTCGTTCATCTTGTGCCGATGGTTTTGGTGTGGATTTGAGCACAATTGCTGTGTTCACATGTGCCTAAACAAACCCAAAAGGTGTCAGGTTCATTAACAAACGCTCTAAACGAGTCGGGTCTAAAAACACAGTTTAATTAAGCTTTGTCTTATCAATGGGAAACTTTTATTTGCTCACCCTGAATGTTTTTCAGTATCTTCAGTGTTACCACTGAAACTTATTGTAAAATTAATTCATACTGTATTGCTTTGTTTTGATAGATTCACCCATCCATCTGCAGCCACGTCATTTTAACCAGGAAAGACTATGGCGGGAAGTCAAAAGTCTGAAAACGAAAAACACAGTAAGATTTTTAATGTTTTTAAAAGAAGTTTCGTCTGCTTACCATAGCTGCGTTTATTTAATTAAAAGACAGTAATATTGTGAAATATTATTACAATTTAAAATAACTGTTTTCTGTTTGAATATATTTTATAAATAATTTATTTCTGTGATCAAAGCTGAATTTTCAGCATCATTACCAAAGTCCCTTTAAGACATTTCACTCAGCGACCATCTTTGAAATGCGCGTCTCCTGTGCCTCATTTCTGAGGCGCGCGCTTCTAACGGCCGCTGCAGTGACGCGATGACTTTACCAGTCGGCGATTGGCTCTTATTTAGAAGGCGGGGCTTATTCCGCCATATTGCGCGTTTCACTTTAGTCTTTGATCATTACTCCAGTCTTTAGTGTCACATGATCCTTCAGAAATCATTATATATTCTATATACATCTTAATGTGTAGGTAATAAAAATACTGATCTCTGCCTAGATTATATTTTTGTATTAAATCTGAAAAATCTGTGAAATTGTTGTCCAAGAACAGATGATGTAAATGTGTGATGCCGGCATTTTTCCAATTTTTATTATGATAAGGAGATTTATTAATGGTGAAATCCAGGTTGTGCCAAATAGGAGAGGTGTTATTGGATTATGAGTTATTTTATTACTTTTCCACCATGCTAATAATGTTGTACGAATTGTCATGTTGTTGTATAAACTGTGAACCTTAATTACATCAGTAATGTATGGTAAGTCAGATAATGATTTTTTTTTTTTTTACATTCTGCCTGTTCTAAATCTAACCATGGGTTCTGGGTATGACTACCATTTATCCATTTGTAAAGATATTATAATTGTGCAGCTAAAAAATAAAGGTGAAGGTTGGGTGCCCCTAATCCTCCCATATCTTTGCTTTTCTGTAATGTAGTAATGCTTATTCTAGCATTTTTATTTTTTCCAATAAAATTAATTTAATTTGCTATTTAGTGTGTCGAACCATGTCTTAGTCGGTTGGATAGGTATCATTGTAAATAGGTAGTTCATTTTTGGTAATATGGCCATTTTTATTGTGGAGATTCTTCCTATAAGAGATAGTGGCAGATTCCAGCGTTTTAAGTCATCTTCTATATTTTTAAGTAATGGAGTGAAGTTAAGATTAAACTAATCTGAAATTGTAGATTTTGACCAATTTATTGTGTAATCTGATATTTTAGAGAAATCATTGATGATATTGATAACTTCTGTGAGTGATTTTTCTGGTTTGTATAATAAAATATCATCTGCATATAATGAAATTTTATGAGTAATTTTATTAGTTGAAAAGCCAGTGATATTATCGTTTTATCTAATTGCGGCTGCTAAAGGCTCATGAATAATGCGAATATGAGTGGAGAGAGTGGACATCCTGATCTCGTTCCCGTTGTAACTGAAATGATGGAGATATGATGTCATTATTAATGATAACTGAATCCCTGGGTGTACTATACAATGTTCTAATCCAATAATCAAATGAATGATTTTCCAAAACCAAATTTTTCCAATGTTGCAAAAAGAAAATTCCAGTTAACTTTGTCAAATGCTTTTTCCGCATCTAATGATACAATAACTGTAGTATTATGTGGTTTGCTGATATTAATGATATTGTTGTCTGATGAGTGACGTCCTTTAATAAAGCCTGTTCGATCTGGGTGAATAAGACTTGAGATGACACTTTCTAATCGTGATGCTAAGGTTTTACTAATTATTTTCATGTCTGTATTGATAAGAGGTCTGTAACTAGTGCATAATGAAGGATCTTAATTTGGTTAAGTAAGACAGAGATTAGTGTTGTGTTCATATGTCGAATAGATGAGCTGTTTTTAATTTCTGCTGACATATCTAGAAACTGTGGTGAAATAGTTCACCAGAAGTGTTTGTAAAATTCTTTTGGGAAACCATCTAAACCTGGTGCTTTATTGTGTGGTAATGCAAAGAGAGCTTTCTTTTATTCGTCATCTGTTATTGATTTTTCTAAGTCTTCTTTCTGGATTAGGTTTAGTTGGGAAAGTGTTATGTTATGCAAAAATGCACCAATTTCTTTGTCATTAAGTTTTTTATTGTCATTGTACAGATTTTTGTAAAATATATGAAACATTGAGTTTATATCTTGTGGGTTATGAATAATTTTGTTCTCATTATTTTTATTTTTATTGTAAGGCCCACCCAATTGGCCCAATGGCGGTTTCCCACAGGATGGGGAAGGTTTCTTGCGCGTTCAGTCTTTTCAGTGTGGCAAAGTAGTTTAATTAATTCCAATTAAACGTATATCTGACTCCATTTTATTATGACCTCGAATTTAGGTTAGACTGTCAACTGATTGACAATTTATCTGATAATTTATCTAGACATCTGATTATTCTATTTAACTCTTTTCTCTTATTGTACTCGTTCATTCGGTTCTCAGAGTCGCTCAGGGTCCTCGCACCAGCTGTTATGCGGGCCCACGATCACAAACTCTCCAGTCTGATCAATAACCAGAGGTTATGGCTAAAGCCCATGCTTGCTATTGCTAAAAGGTACCCATGTAAGGCAGTGACCAGAGGTTAAGACCAGTACACCTTTGTCTAGCCCCATATAGTGAATGCGATTGCATAATAACTTAGTTAAAGTCAAGCAGTTAGTCAGAAATCTAGAATCTCACCAGATGTGCCCCATGCTCCATATAATCCGAGATCTAGTATGTACCTGGTCGTAGATTTGCGGTAACAACGGATACATCGTAATCTACTGAAGTCAATAATTTCAGAGTAAGTCAGAATAAAGCCAAATGTAACAATTTATTAGTCAGGTAAATGTATCAAGCCAATTACATAATCAATTTAAAGATGATCAATACAAAACATCAAATGCTCAGAAAAAGAGTAAAAAGATGCATACCTGACATTAGAAAAATACACATTTCTGAGTGTCCTAGGGCCCGTTTTAATAAGGAGGTTCAACCAACTCTGAGTTAAAACTTGAACTCTGAGTTGACTTACCCTGAAATGGGAAACTCTGAGTTTTCGGTTTCAGAACAGCTGAATTGAGTTAGTTCAATCGACTCTGAGTAGGTTGACTCGGAGTTAAGCGCGTGCACCACGACTATGAAAAGCCATCATCAATGGAGCTCCGATATTACGATTCACCATTATCATTCACCAGCACTGACAAAATGACGTCGCATACTTCTGAATCACTGCAAGTTTAATTCTTATCACTGTTATAATATCAAAGGTGAAAACTGGTAAAATGGTAAGTTATTGAACTAATATTCATTTTCATGGTATCCCACATGCAAAAAAAGAAGAAAAAAATATTTAACAGGATGCAATAAGAGTGTAAATGATTTTATCATTATTAAACACTCGTTAGGCAATTTACTTCCACTTTTAGAACATTTTCAAGTTCAATTCAAGTTTAATTTTATTTGTATAGCACATTTCCAACAGCCCCGAGGCTGACCAAAGTGCTTTACAGAAGAGCAAGAATATCACACATACACAAAAGTAAACCAGAAGAAAATATAAAACCACCCATTTAAAAGTTTAACATATCACAGTAATCAATACACTAAGGAAAATAAAAAAAGTTTTAGGGAGGGGCCAGCCTAATCTCTAAAGGCAGGGTATTCCAGAGTCGTGGCCCTGCCACCGCAAATGCACACTCCCCTCTACGCTTTAGTCTAGTGCGTGGAACGACCAACAAAGCCTGATCACAGGAACGGAGGTTTCTGGGTGGAGTATAGGAGTGGAGGAGTTCAGATAAATGTAGGGATTTATAAACGAATAGGAGAATTTTAAAGTCAATTCTCTGACAAATCGGCAGCCAGTGAAGGGATCTAAGAATCGGAGTGATGTGTTCATGTTTACGACACTTTAAAAGAAGTCTGGCAGCAGCATTTTGGACAAGCTGAAGTAGTGCAATTTGAGATTTAGATATACCGCAATATAATGAATTACAGTAATCTAGACGTGACGTAACAAACGCATGAACAGCCATTTCGAGAGTTTTTGGGGTGAGAAAGTTTTTGATTTCAGACAGTAAACAAAGCTGATAAAAACTGGATCCAACAACAGAGGAGATATGTCTGTCACATTCTAAATGCTGGTCAAAAATAATACCTGGGTTCTGCACCCGTGTCGATCTAAAAGTGGATAAACTTTCAAGCTCAAGGCTTATACACTGAGAGTTCTCATTAGGACCGAATACAATTACCTCAGTCTTGTCCTCGTTTAAGAAGAGGAAGTTTTGGGCTAGCCATAATTTAACCTCCTCTAAACATTGGAGAAGAGAGGTGATCGCAGTGGAAATGTTTTTCTTGACTGGAAGATAGATTTGAGTGTCATCTGCATAGAAATGAAAGGACACACCATGCTTTCGTAGGATAGAGCCCAGAGGCAGCATGTACAGAGAGAATAGAGAGGGAGCTAAAATAGAGCCTTGAGGAAGGCCACATGTCAGAGGAGCAGGGGAAGAGGAAAAATTACCCAGTTTCACTAAAAATTTGGGGTTGATCTGAATACAGGATAGAGCCCTGAGCCTTCTGCAACATCTCTTTAAATATTCAGGCCAAGACAGAAACTTCTTTCAAATGGAAACATGAGTTCACAATGGGAATTTGCATGGAAATGTAGATTAAGACAATACTGAGGTGTGATTGACTCGGTGTGATTGTGTCTCGGATGGGGATGCTAATTTTGCCAGAGAGAGTTCAAATGTTAATTTCCTTTGTTTTCTCAAAGAGTAGCCCTCTCTTGGTCCAGACAGTCCAGCATCAGTCTTACAATATGTATAAGAGTTTTTCTTTATTACATTTAAGCAAATTTGCTAGGTATTTTTTTCAAATTTTTGTTCTTCCTTTTGTTTAAATGTAGAGTATGATATAATCTTTCCTCTCATTACTGCTTTGGCTCCCAAAGTGTATTCAAAACTTTCTATATAAAACATTAATCTGTTTGTAAAAAAAAAAAAAAAAATAAATAAATAAATAATAATTATATATATATAAGTTTTGATTGTAATGATGACAAAAAGTCATAATATTTAGATATGACTCCAACTGAAGAAGACATCTTTTCCAGTTAGTCAAATAGCAAATAATAAATAGTGAAGCTCTGCAGCATCTACTGGATAAAGTGATCATTTTTTACTTTCAAAACTCAACATTGCTTTGAGTGAGTTTCTGATCTCGATGGACACTCGATGTCTCTGTATGTTGTAAGATCTTCTGGATGTGTTTCTGAAGTTTCTCTGGTCAGCTGGATTGAGGTCAGTCAGTGTTAATAATGTGTTTCTCATTTAAGTATACTGTGGGCTGAAGAATGAAGGATCCACCTGCTATTTGAATGCAGTTCTTCAGACGCTCTTCATGACGAAGGAGTTCAGGGAACATGTCAAAAAAATGAGGTAAAGAAACGTCTTTCACTTCCTGCAGTGGAAACAACAGCTGATCAATAAACACTCAATGTCTTCTGTAGATTGGACAAAAAGGATGTTTCATCTGATAGAATCTTAATTGAAGAGCTGAATAAATTGTTCATTGAATTGGAAAAGCCAGAGGAAAATGCAGGTCCAGAATTGGAAAAGCAACAGGAACGTGCAGTTTCAGCAAAAGGGGTCGTGACGAGACTCGGAATTGATGGTTGGTCTCTTTTATTGATGTTTCCAGCATTCAGTCAATATTCCTGTTGATAAAAGTTATTCAGTGTCAGTGTTTGATTATGTGCTTCTCTCCATCAAACCCAAAGTTTGTCAACAACAAGACGCTGCAGAACTTCTGCATTTGATCCTTAAAAAGACTGGATCCTCTGAGGTAACTAGTTTCTTCTGGATTATTCTGTCATCTTTTGTCTCTTTCATGAGGAGCATCAATCATCTCACAGCAGTTCAGCTCTGGAAGTGTTTCTCCAGAGAAAGTTCAGACACATTATTATTTAGTTTAGTACTCTTATTTGGTTTGATCTCCTGCTTCTTCATTATCTGCACAAACTTACCTCACATGGATCCTTGACCAGTGCTTGAATTCATTTACAATCATTCAGTAGGGACTTCAGTGAACCGTTCAGTGAAGTAGACTGAAGTCTGGTTGTAATGTCTCTTCACAGAGCTTACACAGATACAGATGGGAGCATTGAAAACATCATCTATCAGTGGATATATTAGGGATCTGCTGATAGACGTCTGCTTTCAAACGCTTCCTTGTGTATTTCTGTAAGCCAAGCGTTCCACACAAGTCCTGAAAAGTGAAGCCAAAGCCTCTCGATCGCCCCCAGGTGGTTGGTCCCAGTATCTATGTAATTTAATGGGATGCTAGACAAAATAAACAATTCAATTACACTTCAAATGTGTTGATTTTATCACACTGATGTAAGTTCAAATGTTCATTTTAAAAAACAAAAAGTTTGGTTTTAGTTACTTATTTGATGCTATAAAAACGGGGGTTTGACATCATGATTGACAGTTAGGGCTTAAAAATGAAAAAATTAAATCAGTTCTGGTTTGATTAGAAAAAAAATCAGTTAAAAAAGAAAAAAATGCATTTTATAATAATAATAATAATAATAATAATAATAATAATAATAATACGCACAGCATTTTCTTCATTCAAAAATGAGGAGTCTTGTATCTTAGCCAATACAATAATCTTTTATAACATGATTTAAACTTTAAACTTAAACTGTTAGTTTTAAGTCTTACTGTTAAATTCAGGCTATTCAGGCTATATACATTTCAAAAAGTAAAAAAAAAAAAAACAACAGCATTATTAACCGTTATTTTTTAATCAAACCAGTTTCAGAACATTTGTAACAATCAGCCAAATCGTTTGAGTCACAAGATTTAAAATGGGGTCAGATTTTACTGTGTGAGTTTGTTAGTGGTTAAAAGAATGAGACATAAAACAGTGGTAAAGTTAAATAAGAATTGTGTATTTACAATATTCACAGGAACTTTAAAACAACACAATAAAACCAGGAAAACCTAAAACAGTCCAAGAATGCTAGTGTGCTGATAAAGTCCCAATGTGAGTGTCCACCAGTGTATACAAATGTCCACAGTAGTGATAATCCAAAAGTTGTGACTGGAGAGGTAAGTCCACAAAATTGGTAACCCACAAGTCAAGTCAAGTCAAGTCACCTTTATTATATAGCGCTTTCTACAATGCAGATTGTGTCAAAGCAGCTTTACATTGATAATTGGTATATAATTTTCCTTTTAAAGATAGTGTCAATGCAGGCAGATCAAAAGCACTGTTGAATAAATGTCAAGGATACTGTTGAATATCAAATGTCAAGTCAAATTAAATTAAATTAGGGCTGCACGATTAATCGTATTTTATCACGATAACGATATCTGCTTCTCTCGATTGATTTTAAATATTCGTCACGATATTGGCCCGCTCTATGAAAAGAACATAATTTGGAAACTGGAAGTAATATTAGGAATTTCACTGTTTTATCTTTTGAAGTTCCTAAAGGTTTTACCAGTTTTCATAATGTTGATCAGCTAGAAATGATTTTTCTTTGCTTTACGAATTTGCCGGGCAATTTGAATCTGGTTTGTCTTATTGCAAACGAATTGTGTTGCTTTAAAATCTAATGTGAATACATATTACAAAGCGCTCACCAAAACCATGTTTTGTATTGATTTACCATCTAACGAAGTTATCATAGTTGGTTAAATTTAAGTCTTTGTGCCACCTACAGGCCTTTTGGGTGAAGTGCAAAATAGCCATAGTTACATTACTCTTTTGATAGAATAAACATGATTAATAATCGTGATTATAATTTTGAGGAAACGGTGGCACTGGCTGTCGTGTCGATGATGTCTTCACAATGGATGATCTAGTCGACTCGATCTCTGCTGATACAGGGCTGCGTTGTGGTCGTGTCAAGGCACAGGTCCTCGGTCTCATCTGGAAACGGCCCGGATCCGGTTGACTACGGTAAACCTCGGGATAAACAGAAAGACTAATATTAGCGTAGATGCCATTCTTTTTCTGATGTAACGAGTACATCTGGTGTTATAGGAAGTGTTCCCGGTTCCGGCTGAACTAATTTATGCAGCCTAATAATCCTTTAACGGATTTGAAAATATAAATTGATAAATGTGTTTGTGTATGCCAGGTTAAAGAGATGCGTTTTTAGTCTAGATTGAAACTGACAGAGTGTGTCTGCTTCCCTAACAATACAATAAAGTTGACTGTTAGTGAGTCTCTGGCTGCATCTGAAAACCTGGGTAGTTGTCTTATAAGAGAATGACTTGTACGGCAGTGTTTGAGCATGAAGGCACCTCACGAAACTGATTTCGGACAGACTTCTGAGGCAGCGTAACAGTTTCATGATCTACAGCAATATAGCGTGAGCTTTGATGAGTTAGTAATGGAGTGAGAAATTACTAACCAAAGTAATGCTTTGGTTAGTAATTTCTCGATATAAATGATATCAAAATTGAAATATGTTGGTCAAAATCGTACATTTATTCACAAAATGAGCAGCAAATGCAACTTTCGGACGCCATCTTTATTTTTCTAGCCTGTCACAGAATGGAAAGCACAGGATTGTGGGATATCAAAGGGAGCTAAGGATACATCTATGCTTCCTTCAAAACTCGATCAGATGAAGGTATCTCAGGAAACAGGAAGTAAAGCTAACATTGGATTTGGACGTGCCTTGATGCCTTTCTACCTTGAAATGTGTCCTCAGAAGGCAGCATTTTCCAGATTTCAGACGCAGCCTGTTTGTTTGCCATGCTCCTCTCTTTATATTGATGTATTTCCTGCTTCCTGTCATGTCACATGACAGGCCAACTATTGATTTCTTAAAGACATACATACATTAAATAGATAAGAGGAATAAAATGGACTAAAAAAACATGTAAACCAATTAAAACTCTTATACATAAAATCATTGTAATAAATAGAGTGGTAAAACATGTATTTTATGTGACAGTGTCACATAGCCCCCCTCACATAAAATACCGCTCTATTTATTACAATGATTTTGTGTATAATAGAGTTTTAATTGGTTAACATGTTTTTTTGTCCATTTTATTCCTCTTATCTATTTAATGTGTGTATGTCTTTACATGTGTATGGGTCTGCCTGTCATGTGACTGATCACATGACAGGAGCCAGGAAGTAGACCAGCAAGGAGGCAGCATGGCAAACAATCAACCCCTCGTTACAAACGTGATCACATATCAGCTGGACTGTGGAGTTTACCTTTCTAGCGAATCACATCACTTTTCAATAGCTTAACACTTCCGTGGACTTTGTATATACTCTGGTGGACACTTTCACATTGGGACTTACATTATGCTAGGATTTATTCACTTTATTTCTGTTGTCTGTCTCATCTTTTTAAAACACTTCAAAAGCTCACACAGTTCAATCTGACCCCATTTTAATTTATGTAAATTCAACCTTCTGGGCTGAATGTTATACATTAATAATACAGAAGGAACGCTGGAACAGAAAGTTAAAATACTGATTCTGCTCAGAGTGAAACGATTGAATTGTTTTCCGTTTTTAAGCCCTGTTTAGAAGATTCTCATCTTTACCTTGTGTTTGTGGTCTGAAATAAACAGATGAATAACATTACAATACAAAAAATAAATTACAATATACATACATGATGATATACATGTCATTCCACATCCAATACAATTCTCAGGGTTTGGACTGCACTACTGAAATTAACCACTAGAACCACTTCTCCGCAGCTCTGAGAAAACACCAAACTGGGGTGCGTTTCCCAAAGCGAACTATGGTCGTAAGTTCCGTCGTTACCAATAGAGTTCAATGGGACTTACGACCATAGTTCACCAACGATGCTTTCAGGAAACGCACCCCAGATAAACAACTCAATCATTTACATTAAAGCTGTAACACAGCAGATAACTTTATTAAAGAGCACAAATAAGTAAATAGACCTACATTTAAACTTTGAAGGTTAAGATTCAGGAAGATATGATGCGTGAAGATCTTCTTCCTGACTCTTTGGGAAGTTCCTAGCTCGTCACCTAGCATCCTTTCCAACATTACCTAAAAGTTTGTCACCAGTTGGTTGAATCTCCTTAACATCGCTGCCCTCAAACATGCATGGGCATAAATGTTTCTGCATCTTAATGCAGTTACTAGTGTCATCTTCAGTAATCTGGCAATAGGCCACGTATAACCTTCATTTAACGCTGACTTTTACAGACCTTACGTGTCCGTCCACCCCAGAGAATGTCCTGAATACTCTCCCAGTTAACCAGAGGGCACGGGGTAGCTGAGGGTCAACCAACATTACCACAGATCCCACTGTAATGGGTTTAGTTTCCGCATGTCATTTCTGTCTTAACTGGAGATTAGGAAGGTAGTGTCTCACAAAGCTTGACCAGAAATGGTCAGTGAGGATTCGGCTCTGTCTCACTACATCATCCTATGAGCTCAGTAGGGTACGTCACTTGAGGTAGAGAGCTGTCTGACTGACCCATGAGCAGGAGATTTGGGGTGACTAGATCCAGGTCAGATATATTAGAGGAGACAGATCCTAGCGGCTTACTATTGAGAAATGCTTCAATCTCTATAAGCATGTCTGAAGCACTTCCTCTGTCACTGCCCTGGTCAGAAAGCAGTTTGATGGGGAGCCTCGGCATGCAATAAATCTCATTAGATCCATGAGGAAGGAATCAGAAATCTCTACAAGACAGTGTCATAATTCAGCTCAAATTCAGCTCATGTCTCCTGCTTCTGTTGCCACATTTGCCCTTTGGGGTCTGATGCTTTGATAAATTGAGTATTAATTAGGGTATTACTTTATTTAAAAGAAATATATTATATAATTAAATATATTTATATTGAAAGACTAACTACCACCCCTCAACCACTTGTTGTCATGTGACACAATTAAAGGTTTATGAGCAGTTTAATGTGATGGAGGATAAACTGCAGAGAATGATTATTTTAACTTGATTAAAGAATGATTAAAGCATGCATATATCTGTGGATCATCATTAAATCTGTTTTATTCACACCTTTGCAGCTTTTTAAGGGCACATACAAGACCACAAAAACATGGAGGCCATGCAGACACGAACAACAAAGCTTGGACCATTTTCTCTCATTGCCAGTCTCTCTTAAAAACTCTCAGGATGTGGTAAGCAGATCTTTGCTCATCTGAATTACTCTCTAACAGTGTTTAAATTATCTCAGTAGGGCTGATTCACTAATGTTTACTGTCAGTTGTTCATACTTTAGTCTGACTGATTCGTCAATCTCATGATGAAGCTAATAGTGAAATTCAGATTCATTATTCTAAATATTTGGTCAGATGTTTGTTAAAGTGAACCTTTAATTCAAAAACATAAAAATAGCATTTAATTTAGTTCATTTGCGCACTTTCCAGTAACAACCAAAAGCTTTTTCTTATCCAAATAGCGCTCATCAAGCTTCATTAAAGGGATAGTTCACCCAAAAATGAAAATTTGATGTTTATCTGCTTACCCCCAGGGTATCCAAGATGTAGGTGACATTTCTTTTTCAGTAGAACATAAATGATGATTTTTAACTCCAACCGTTGCCGTCTGTCAGTCAAATAATGGGAGTGGATGGGGACACAATCTATAAGAGTAAATAAAGCTTGCTTAGACAAGTCCAAATTAAACCCTGCGGCTCGTGACGACACATTGATGTCCTAAGACACGAAACGATCGGATTGTGTGAGAAACCGAACAGTTTTTATATAATTTTTTACCTCTAAAACACCACTGTGTCCAACTGCGTTCAGCACTCTATTAGTGAGGTCTGATCGCGCTCTGACAACAGCAGTGATGTCTGACACTCATTGAAGTATATGCGTGAGACATCACTGCCGTTGTCAGAGCGCGATCAGACATCACTAACCGATGCTGAAAAATCATCATTTGTGTTCTACTGAAGAAACAAAGTCACCTACATCTTGGATACCCTGGGGGTAAGCAGATAAACATCACATTTTAATTTTTGGGTGAACTATCCCTTTAAGCACAGCTGATTGGTTCCTGCTGTATCAGCTCAATGCTCAACCTTCAAACACAGCATTTGCTGTAGAAGTTGCAGCACTTTCAGAAATCCTCTTACCTGTATAGATCTGCTGTAGGTTATTCATGTACAGGTTATTCTTGTGTAGTTCATATTGGCAGTCTGGTCAAGACTCAATATGTCATATATATCCAAACAACATGAATCTTTGCTCCATTGCTCATTGAAACATGGCTTCAGTGGGACTCTGTTGAATATATGTCTATTTTTTAAGTGCGTATTAATGTACAAGCACGTCACAATAATTCAATGATCACTGCAACTGTGCAATCTGATTTATTTATTTTGAAATATTTATTTCCATTTAGGAAGCTGCTGTAGAGGCACATGTTGATCAAATGTGTGGAGAGTATCCATTGCGTTGTTGCTGCAGCACAGACTGTACAACGTGTATAAAGGCAAGTATCTTTTCTATCAGGTATTATCTGTTTTAATGTGAAATAATTTGTGAAATATAGTGTAGATTGATTTACATTTAAGTAAATCAGTTTAAAATGGTTCTGTTAAGAGTAAAACTGCAGTACATAAACTCTTCCATACTTTAAATAAAAAGAAAATACACAATAGCATTTTATAAGCTGAAATACTGAAAAGTTATTAAAAACTGGTTCATCCGTTTAATAATAAAACAAATACCTTTTCTCTTTTGATTTGTTACAAAATCCTCATGTGGTTGTAACATATACTTTGTTTGGGTGTTAAACTAGTCAGTAATAATTAGGGGTTCAAGCATGTAGCGCTGAAACCAAACTGTAAGTCGTGGAGATTTGAAACTTTGAGGGCTGGAAGTACTCACACCGCCTACAACGTCACCAAGGCTCTTTTGACCAGACCATAGGTGGCGCTATAACTGTTAAAAATCTTTAAAAACATATTCACATTTTCATCCAAAACCATTAAAAAACATAACTTTGGGTGTGGTCACCTTATTTTCACGGGAGTCACGTTAGACTACTGAAACCTTGCTGAATCCAACGATACTAGATTTGTCAGGTTACAGCTTATGGTTTGTGCAACATTGTGATTCACCGCTTAAAAAAACTTTTGTGAATATCTTTGAAACCATTAGTGTGCATTGTTAATCTGCATTGGTTGTACAGTATGTTGCTTTTTATGGTTTTAATTAATTTATGAAGCCATTGTAAACTTTGTTACATGTTACATTTTATATTATCATTCTATTGTATTTTTTTGCTGGGAATCGTAAATAGAAAACCCTGACAATGTCACAAATACCTATAAGTATTGTGGTATTTCGCCATGTTTCTCACTGACACGCCCCCAACTCATTCAGATCGGGGCTTAAAGAAAATCCCGAGCTCCCCAGTCATATTTATGACATTGTGGTGGTGTTCATGTGCGTTCAGCTCGGAAATACAATCTTTCTGACATGACTTGAACACACCATAATTAAACGTGAAAGCCCAAATGTCAAGATTTTGATAGGAAGTAGCAAAAAAATCCAATCAAAGTCTTTCATGGGTCATATTTTATGCTCTCTTATATATAAGTCTCTATAACTTCAAAACGGAAATGAGATATTTTCACCAAAATGATCACATGTGTATGGAGACACTCTGAGGACACCCAACAAAAGTGGTGTAGATCGGGCAATAGATGGCGCTATAACTGTCAAAAAACCTTTAAAAACACATTTTTCTTTCCTAAATTGCCTCTATTGGCTGTAAATGGTCTTTTACATCTATGATCCAAGTGTTTACATGTTTGCTGCATAAAATATAATACCTTTTTATGTGCTTAAAGGCCTTAAATGCTTGAACCCTGGTAAATGCTGCTTGCAGCTTTAATTTGTTGCTTTTGCATCTAATTGTTCAATGTTGTAATTGCTTCATGCTTTTTTTATATATTAAATTACTGCAGTGTATTATGAACTAAATTATTTTCTCAACAGAAAAGTGAGATGATCAACTTTCCAAAACTACTGAGTATTCAGTTGAGCAAGTCTGGTGATCTTTCTCGGATTAAGGTACTGAAATAATGTGTGCCTCAGCCCTACAAAGTTTAGCTCCAGCTTAATGAAACACATTGATCCAGCTAATCAAGTCCTTCGGTCTCATTTGAAAATGACGGGTCTGTGTGCTGGAGCAGGGTTGGAACTAAACTCAGTAGGGCTGTGACCCTCCAGGAACTGATTTAGGTATCAATATGTTTTTGGATGCATGTGTTGGATGTCTTATTGACCCTTCTGAGTTGACTCATGAGCGGGTTAGTAGAGAACTCAATGACCCAAGCTGCACGTGTCCAGTAAGGGAATCATCCTCACTGTGAAGTGCTGGAGGCTCCAGGAACAGTTGAACACACCTGCACTGCAGTGCCGGGAATTACAGTTACACCCCATAATAGACCAGAATGATCAATGAAGACCAGGAGTCAAAGCTGAAGTTCAGTCAGGTGACAGGATTTACTGAAGACAAAGTTCTCCACACTTTCAAAGACTGTAGAAAATGAGTTAGAGATCCAGCCTCAAACTAACGTAGAATACAGAAACACTAGTACTGACAGTTGAATGAATAATCATTTCTACAGGTTCAGGTTAATAGTAGAGATAATTCTAGCAACATCTGAACATGGTCTTCAGGGCCCGTATGTATAAAGCTGCTCAGAGTAAAATTTTAGTCTTAAGTGTGTCAAAATTCTAAGAATGATGTAATTTTACTCTTATTCTTAGACTTAAGAATGTGATTCATAAGGGTTCATAAATGTCAAGACTGGGTCTTAGCTCCTAAATTATTTAAGAGAGCTGGAGAGGTGTCTTAACCTAGTTAAAGCTGCAGTAGGTAACTTTTGTAAAAATGTATTTTTTACATATTTGTTAAACCTGTCATTATGTCCTGACAGTAGAATATGAGACAGATAATCTGTGAAAAAATCAAGCTCCTCTGGCTCCTCCCAGTGGTCCTATTGCCATTTGCAGAAATACACCGCTCCCGGTAAGAACCAACCAATCAGAGTCAGGAGGAGTGTCTTAGCAGTGTCAATCAAGCTCGCGAGCGCGCTGATCACACCCCTCTCGTGCACAGCGTGTACAGGCGTTCAAATTCTAGATTACCGGTGAGCCGCAGCTTTGCTTATGCCGGACAAACAATCCAAACTGCCAATTCCTCGAGTGGCACCTGCTCATAAAATAAAGACGGGTAAACGGAAAAAGACAGATGACGATGATAAAAAAGCCCAAAAGAAAGAATTAGATAGAGCCCGAAATAAAACGAGGGTAAATTCTCCACACGCACCATGTCCTCTCTGCTGAGGTGCTCGGGAGTTGGACCTCTGCTCCGTGTCCCACATCCCCCTGCCTGATGCTCCGCGCACACCACGGCTTCCTCTTCTCCCTGCCCGTTGACTCCTCGAAGTCGCTGTGGGTGTGAATTCGTCGGAGCCCAATGACTCGGTGTCAAAACTCTAGCCGCATAACATACAGATAAAATGTCACGCACTGTGCAAAGCAACTATTGAAACCTACTAATTCACTGGCTTGTCATGTTGCTGAAATAATGTACTAGCAAACCTTATTTACCATTACATATCGATAGAATAATTACTTGCATACTGTAACGTTAGTTACCGTTATATTATCTTACTAGCTATTTATTACTTATAGAAATAGTGCAACGTCATATAGTTACATTACATGTATTGCAAAATACGTAATGTTTTGAGGACCAAGTTTGTAGTCAAAGTATGGGCAGGCCATAGTCAATGTAAATCATATTGTTGATGTTTCGTCCGTACCAGTGAATGTGCCATAACTGTTTATGGGGGAGGAGCTGTGGAGGGAGGGCTGTAGCGCAGCAGAGAGCAAGGGGGAGTGACCTGTGAGTTGTGCTTGTTCACATTTTCAGGCTAAGTCAACGTTTTCTAAAAACTCCCTACTGCAGCTTTAAGAGTAACAAGATGGCATCAAAGAAGAGGAGATACACACTTTCCAATGAAGATATGCTGTATTGGAGTTATATGATGACGGATGGAGTTGATAAAATGATATAAACTTGATTGTCAATTCTTTTTGTAACTATGACCTAATAAGAATAACTTTAAATTAATGTAATAAATTTAATAAATATTAGGCCTACTTAAAAAATAATATGTTTAATGCATTAATACATTTAAAGGTGCTGCGATTTCTCAAATGCATTGTTGAACACTGTTGATTATTTGAAATCAACCCAAACAAGCACACCCCTCCAACCCTCTTATTGCTCCGCCTCCAAAACTCACACTCTCCAATACTAACCTTTGAGTCTCCACCCTGATCCAAGTCGGTCTCGAACTTCGGATCACTGCAGTCATGTGAGGTGAGGTGAATGCACTATCAATGACGCTAAACACCTCATTCTCTAGCGGTTGTCAGTGTGCAGTGGTTTACCTGCAAAACTCTTACTGTCTGGCCTCTGTTACACTCGTAATGAGAGTGGATGTCTGTTTATCACAGCTGACGCGCAACAAAATGATTCACAAAAAATAAAGTGCAGATGATGAACGAACGACAAGGAAGCACATACCATACAATACAAACAAGAGTTTCTTATTAATCGCAAACAATTTTGATTAAACCATCAAAATATGAGGAAAATATTTTTATTTTTAAATTATTTAAATGTTTTAAAATATGACATTGAATACAACAAAATTTGTTTTTGATATTTAATTGGTTCTCTCTTGTTTTTGCATGTGCTTATAATTTCTTTGTATGACAGCCTGGCCAAAAATAATTTGAAATAATTTGAAATTTCATTTCATTATCACACATGAAACAATTGACTCAAAGCACAGCTACACGATATGCTCACATCTTTTAACACATTTTTTAAAATATTTGAATTAAGGTTGAAATCAGTTTTCATATGGCTGGACATCACATTTGGTCTCTACTCTATGGCAGTTCATTGACTTTCAACTGACCATCAAACCATGTGACAAAAGAAAAACACTTTTATGTTGACTGTGGGTTTTCCTGGAGCTGTTGGAGCCATTGATGAACTCATGACACATCATTGCTCTAACTGTAAATGAGGAGACATATATCAATAGAAAAGGATTCCACATCATCAATACTAATTTGTGGTAATTTTGCACAATGCAAAGCTATTTTTAAAAAATAAATTTAAATATTAAAGCGTTTCAGTCTTTTTCATTGATTTTTTTTTTTTATAATAACATTAAATGACTGGTATTGTGCTGCTGTGACTTCACCCTTCCAGGCTCGCTATTGGCTGATTTAGAGGTTAAGAGCAGCCATTTTGAGTTGACATCATTGTAGTCCTTAGTTCACAACACTTAAGAATCCGTCTTAAACTTTACTAAAAGTTGCTTTTAGCTTCTTTATAAAAGTCTCTTACTCTTAGAAAACTCCTGCTCTTTACTAAGAATTTTTTGACACAAGTCAAAACTTAAGATTGTTCTTAAGAGCATTTCTGAGAAGTTTTATACATACGGGCCCAGTTCTTTACACAAGTGAAGTCATTTAAAGGCATTATCTGTGCCACTTTCTGTTCTGTTACCTGAGAAACTTTGGTAAGGGTCACAGGTGAGACATCACTCCAGAAGGACTCTTCTCATCTGAGCCACTGTTGAATTCTGCTGGAGAATATTGCTTTGGTATGGTCACATGCCTCTAAAAATAATAAACAAACCCTGCAAGCACAATTAGTTAAAAATAGGTAATATATTTTCCCTTCCAGGCTGAGTTTTGTCAGGACTTCACTCTAGTCTAGGTTAATTTAAACCAACGGTTGAGTTTATCCATATTTGACCCAAACATGGGCTGAAACAAACAGCCTTTTGTAGAGCGAAAACTACATCCACACAGAGCACTGATATAAACTACACATGATTCATAGTTTAACATAGTGACCGATGTTGCTATAAACCCTAAAAAGAATTACATATGCTCAGTGTGTGGATACCTGTAATGTGTTATTGACCTTTGTGACCTTAAGCTGGGTGCACATTGAGTGATTTAAAACAGTCCTTTACGATAGTTGTTTGTCAGACTGTTTGAACATGATCCTCAAGTCACACTGAGGGATCTCAGCTGTTATTAATGTCAGACTGTATGACAGTAAAGACGCGTTAAAAACGGACGCATGCATGAAAACTTGTCCGGAGTATTAGATCATTGACCCACACACGTTTGGTGACTGTGAGCTCCATTACATGGGACTGAAATGGTGGCTAACAAAGACATCAAGTGTTTATTTTGATCATGTCTTGTCTTGAAACACGAAGACAATTTGACGTTTCAACAGTCATTAATTGGCTGTCAATAAACATGTCAAAAAGCGATCAAAGACTACATTTTAGCCTAGGATTATAGGAATCTTTTAGGATTTGCCAAATTTGTCTCAGACGACCAAATTGTGGCCAAAATCGCAGAGTGTGAACCTGGCTTTAGACACAGTTGTCTTTACATGTCTCATAAGAGCAGAATAATAAGAGTTCAAACTTAGTTCTCTTTCTACAAAATATGACTCCTGGTTAATGTACTTGTATGAGCAAATTAATAAATTACAAAACAAGTACATTTATTCTCAGGAAGTCAGGCTAAATGAGTAAACTTATTACATTCAGGACATGGGTCAGAATCTCAGATACAAAATACAGACATTGACGTGTCAGTTGTGGCTTAAATCATGCGCACGACACATGAGAATATAACAAACAGTCTTTAATATATACAAGGGGACATGAATAGATCACATGGAGTAATATAGTACACAACCACATAAACTAAAGTGAGACTGAACACAGAACAAAAGGAACAAAGATCTTAAACACACAGAGAGAGCTTATAACTGGAACAGAAACAGGTGTGAGACTAATCAGAAACTAATAATGACCACAGGCCTGCTGCATGAAGATAGTTGAACAAACTCAGTTTCAGAGAAGGTTTGGATTTGACAAATCCATATAAATCCAACCTGGGTTACATCAGGTTCAGTGATCTCTTAACACTCGGTATAAACATTCTGTCAACTCCAGAGTTTGTGATTAGGCTTGTTTGAGATGAGCAAATTCTGTGCAGAACCGATCACCGTTGATCACTGCAAGATGCATGCCGGTTAGAAATGTGTCCGAGGGTGGGCCTGTTGGATATCAGATGTTAAATATCCAAAGTTCATCAGAATTGTAGAGACTTGGTGGTGTGTCTGATTAAAACACTGGAAAAAGTTCTAGTCCTTACAGTCTTTTATTTATTTAATTCAGGATGCTTAAGTCTTAAATTCTTTGAACGACCCAAAGCACATGGAGATACAGGGAGCAAATTCACATGACAGATGTTAATGGAAGGACAGGATGGAGGATTAAGAGGATGGATAGGATGATCAGGATGGTCATTAACGCATAATAGTCATTATTAATATTAGCCATTAACGCATCCTAAGGAAAGAAATCAAAGGACATGGTTGGGTGTCCATTCAAACACCCACACCTCACCAGTGCAAAAAAACGAAGGAAGGAAATGAGGTCTATTTATAGACCTTGACCAGGGAATTATGGGTAATGTAGTACACCAGATATGGTAATGTAAGTTGCTGGGATTTGTGGGAAATGTATTACAAAGAAAAATAAAAGGGAAAAAAAAAGAAACAAATAGGTCAATTTACAACAGTGCCGCCTTGATCTGATGTCAAGCTGACGTGTGTCAAAAACCTCTCGTGTGTCAAATCAACCTCTTGATGAGGCGGCCTCATCAGATTCTGCAGTCGAGCGTAGTTACTCTCCACCGACTGCCCAAAAGCACGATGGGAAACAACTTGATGATGACACAGATTAAAGCTCATTGGTTTAAACAACCGTGATGTATTGATCTCTTTTTAAAATGTTTGATTTTAAAACTCTAATATCATGATTTTATGAGTATAAATTATGTGTGATTACTCACAAACTCTCTGACACTGCAAACTCCTTACAACTTGTCAAATAAACCTAAAAATTACAACTTGTCAAATAAACCTAATCTATGGATATTAACATGCAGCCAGGAGTCGTGTTTCCTGACATTTATATGTGCCTGATTTCGACGCCTGGGAAATACATAAAGCAAATATGCCTGTGACTATTTTATATTTTAATATTTTTACCTATAACTACAATATAGGTAGGTTTATCACTTATATCAATGTTATATCGTCATATTGTCCAGCCTTAAAACATATAGTTTTATAGTGTAGTTTTTGTCAGTATTTATTTAAAAACACCCAATTATGCAGATTATAAGATGGAAAATATTTAATTGATGAGTTGTCAACATAATATATAACAATACAATAAATACGGTATGATTTTACCTCAAAATCCAACATTTTGACACAAAATGATAACTGCAAATCCATGTTTCTCTGCTGGAGTCCAGCTGTTTCTGTGAATTGCAGTGATCCATTTGCTTCTTTTCTCTGTAGCTTTCGGCAGTCTTTAAATATATACCTCGGGTTTTTTGTGTCAGAGCTATTTGTTCAGTCAACACAAAGCTCTTTCCCGGTTTGGATGTGTTTTGTGTGTTTTTTGCGACATTCACGCTGAAAACCAATGCTGCTGCTCAGTCTTTTGCCACTCAGTGGGCGTGACCGCAGTCATAATGGTCGACGGTGACGTCACGTGCATACACTCTATAGTCTGGGGTGGAGTGACCTCTGGTGGCCATCAAGGGCATTCTAGCTGGTGATCCTGACTTTATTGCATCAGATACAGGTCACTTTACTCACAGCTGATTGGTTGAGTTTGGGTTTGTGATCTCTAACTCAGAATAAATCCTGATCCCGGAGCAGGTTAGCCGTGTAGCATAAGTTACCATAGTAACGAAACCTGCTAAAACCAATCCACCTTCATTAGTCTGAGTTTACTCAAATGAATCTTGAACTTACTTGTGTAGAAACTGAAACCAGCTTTGTGCAACAGGCCACAGGAACACAGAAACACAATGAAAGTGAACAGACTCATAACATTATGATTTCCAATTCATCATATAATCCAGTAAGAGGGATTGTGAATCCACTCCAGCAGTTACTGAGAACTGTCTGATTGACTGACTGAAACTGTAATGGGTTTAGTTATAAAGAAGACAATATAAAACTAGTGTAATATTACATTAGATTTGACACAGTGGCATTATTATTGACTGGGTTCCTCCTGTTATATTGCAGGTTTCCTCTCACATGTATCAACTCTATGCCATAGTAAATCATTGTGGCACATATGATCGTGGACACTATTATGCATACATCGACTGTGGAGGTGGAATCTGGCGTCAATTTAATGATCACAGAGTCTCAAAGGTATTTAAAGTGGTAAGTTATACACAGGCTTTGTGTCACTGAAGAATCAGTGTATATAATCATTCATATGTGTTTTCATATAATTACTCACATCTCATGTTATTTTTTCCCCTCAGACTCCCGGTGATGAGATCCCCACACTCTGGTATCAGTGTTATTTTCTGATCAGCAGCTTCTGTGACTTTGTTCATGACAGATATTATTGTTTAGTGAGTTTCATATCTGAACAGATCTTAAAGTGTGTGTTTCTTCACAGGAGTTCAGATGCCTGTTTACTCGTGTACAGACGCAGAGAGTAAAGTGAGTATCACAGTATTTCATTACTGCAGTAAGAGAAAGTCAGCATGATCTCAATGTTGTGTCAGAAACTCAATCACACTGTCATGACTGGACAGATGAAGTTACTGTGTAAATGTGGGAAACACAGTGAACTAAAGGACAACAGTCAACAAGCACTACATGTGACACAGACAGCATTTATGTCAATCAGCACACTGGCACTGCTGCTCTCAAAATGTCTTAAAAATACAATGTTTCGACCAAAGAGGTCTTCATCAGGTCAGGCAAACTGTAACTAGTCAAAAAATGAAATTTCTTATCATTTTCTCAACTTGGTCAGTCACACCTGATACACCTGAAGTCATCAAACTCATCACCCAATAATCCAATCAACACTGGTAACACATGGAATCAAATATATATATAGCTTCCCTCTGTAATAAGATTTTATTAAAGGTGCAGTCCCACTTTATATTAAGTGGCCTTAACTACTATGTACTTACATCAAAAAATAAGTACAATGTACTTATTGGGTTCATATTGAATTGCAAAACACATTTTCAGCTATTAAGGTGGATACGGGTAAGGTTAGGGTAAGCTTTGGTGGTCTAGGTAGGTTTAAGGGTAGGGGTAAGGGTTAAGGGATGGGTCAACAGTGTAATTATAAATGTAATTACAGAAATTAATTACAGATGTAATTACATGCAGGTGTTTTTAACATATAAGTACAATGTAAAAACATGTATGTACACAATAAGTGCATTGTATCAAATGATTAATTTAAATGTAATTACATAGTAGTTAAGGCCACTTAATATAAAGTGGGACCAAAGGTGCCATAAAATGCTTTTTCACAAGATGTAATATAAGTCTAAGGTGTCCCCTGAATTTTTTGATTTTTTTATTCATTTTGGGGCATCTTTACTATGCACTGATTCAGGGGCTGCGTCCCCTTTAAATCTTGCGCTCCCCGCCCCCCGAGCTCACGACTCTACAATAAATTGCATAAACAAAGTTCACACAGCTAATATAACCCTCAAATGGATCTTTACAAAGTTTTCTTCATGCAGCATATCAGATCATGTGAGTATAGTATTTATTAGGATGTTTACATTTGATTCTGAATGAGTTTGATAGTGCTCCATGGCTAAAGCTAACATTACACACTGTTGGAGAGATTTATAAAGAATGAAGTTGTGTTTATGAATTATACAGACTGCAAGTGTTTAATAATGAAAATAACAAGTCATGTCTCCATGAATACAGTAAGAAACGATGGTAACTTTAACCACATTTAACAGTACATTAGCAACATGCTAACGAAACATTTAGAAAGACAATTTACAAATATCACTAAAAATATCATGTTATCATGGATCATGTCAGTTATTATTGCTCCATCTGCCATTTTTCGCTATTTCTTGCTTGCTTACCTAGTCTGATGATTCAGCTGTGCACAGATCCAGACGTTAATACTGGCTGCCCTTGTCTAATGCCTTGAACATGGGCTGGCATATGCAAATATTGGGGTCATACATATTAATGATCCCGACTGTTACGTAACAGTCAGTGTTATATTGAGATTCGCCTGTTCTTCGGAGGTCTTTTAAACAAATGAGATTTATATAAGAAGGAGGAAACAATGGAGTTTGAGACTCACTGTATGTCATTTCCATGTACTGAACTCTTGTTATTCAACTATGCCAGGGTAAATTCAATTTTCATTTCTATGGCACCTTTAATATCACCGCCCCTACCACCATACCCCCGTACCCTTCTAGGTACTTGTATTTGTTCAATGCCTAAATAGCAAACAGTCTGAAAGATGTTTGAAAGTGTTTAAATGCACAGCAATGGGATTTTTTGGTCCTTCAATCGTATATTACTTCTGTGTTTGGCTATACACCATTTTAAACAACGTTTTGTTTTACCTATATAGGCCAAACCACAGAGACATATTACACAAAATTATTCCCTTAATCTCAAACTGTTTCTCTGACTGCGGATGAGACACTGTTGTGAAATTACATTGTGCACATCTATAATTGCCATCAGGGACTGAAAAGGGATTAATGGATCTTCCGACACTTGGTCAGCTCTCACCACCATTTGCCGTATATTGGGGACTCGTTTATGGACAATTTGTGGGGATCTTATAACACTGACTCAGTGAAGGGTCAGAGCTTAGAATATGCCAGTGTTTATGTGCTATTTTGCAAACTCATTACTTACAGCAGAATATTGGAAAATACAGGACAATCTATTTTTGGTCGAATTAGACACTGTTTGAGCAAGACCCTCTTTCTGATCAGTATTTTCAAAGCATGCCACAGCCTCTTTAATCCAAGTATTTTCATAACCTCTCTCGTAAAGCCTCTGACATAGATCTTTACGTTGTATCTCGTACCTTTCATTATACGTACAAATCCTACGAGTCCTCTTAAACTGACTAATCAGAAGACTCTTCTTTAAATGAGTAGGATGAAAACTCTGTAGAATAGTATTTTTATCTATACAAATCTGTCACAGATTTATCATCATCTTTTATAATAAGTAGATCAAGAAAGCTAACCTGAGAAACATTATAATCAATGGTGAATGTAAGATGTTCACTACTGCAATTTAAAAATTGTTGAAAATCAAGTAATTAATTTTATAAGAAAAATATCATCAATGTGTCGTACCACAAAAAAAAAAAAAAAAAAAAAAAAAAATGTTGGGTAAGAAAGAATTGACCGTAGGATTAGATTCACATTCATGTTCAAAATGACCAACATACAAATTCACATAATTGGGAGCCATTGTGCTACCCATTGCAGTTCCCTTAATTTGTAAAAAGAAGTCATCTTTGTAGATAAAGTTTAGTCAACACCAATGCTGTCAGTGTCTTTAGACACTCAATGCTAGGACTCTTGCTACTGAAACGATCACATAGAAAAAATTCAATAGCTTGTATGTCGCCATCATGTGTAATATTAGTATATAATGATTTCACATGTAATAAGTAATGTAACAAGTAATACTTGATTGTGAGGCAATGTAATGGACTGTAATATTTTAATCATATCTGAAGAATCCTGTACAAAAGAAGGAAGACTTTGAACATATTATAAAAGAATCAATAAACACGGATATTTTTTCTGTTAATGAATCCATACCAGCAATAATAGGTCTCACTGGTGGATTAACAAGATCTTTATGAATTTTCGGGAAAATGTACAGTAAATTATGTGATGATTGGATACTCAACTTTTTAAAAAATCTAATTAATTTTTCGTTATATCACCTCTTTTAAGAAAATCTTGTAATGTATCATGTATTTCATCTTGGATCACCCTTTAATTTTGTATAAAAAGATGGATTTTCAAGTTGTCGATAAATTTCTTGATCATAATGCTGAGCATCCATAATATCAATCGAATTTCCCTAGCTGGTTTAACAACTACAGATTTATCCATTTTTATCTCTTGTAGAGCATTCCTTTGGGCTTTAGGTAAATTATTAAAAGAAACATATTCTTGTTTTTTATTAAGAACTTGTCCCACATTTCTTTCAACCAATCAACATTATTTCTAATGAGTGATTTAGATTTTTCTGGTGGAATGAATGTAGATTTTGAATGAAAAACTTGAGAATTATCGGAGGTGAGTTTGTGTTATGCTGCTCCTGACTCCCAGACATCACCTCAGCATTACTATAGAAGAATTCTTTAAGTCGTAACGTTCTGAAGAACTATTGAAAATCAACAAAGACACCGAATTCATTACAGTGTGTTGTAGGTACAAAAGATAAACCTTTTTCAAGGGCTTGTATACAATCAGATGATAGAGACTTACTAGAAAGATTCACTACATTTTGACAATTTAATGATGTAGAGACTTGTGACGAGTCCCATATTGATGGTCTCTTCTTACCCCCTCTGCGGCTTTCTTTATCCTCGTGCTCTTAGATTTCGAACTGGACAAGAGCTCCACCTTGTTGAACCATCTTCTAAAAAAGACAATGAGGAAGAACCAAAGCTGAGCTGTTCAGAGTCAATGTGACATTACCTGATGCCAAAAGTTCAGTCAGTTTCAAAAATACTGATCAGCAAGAGTGCCTTGCTCAAACAGTGTCTAAATCGACCAAAAATAGATTGTCCTGTATTTTCCAATATTCTGCTGTAAGTAATGAGTTTGCAAACATAGCACATAAACACTGGCATATTCTAAGCTCTGACCCTTCACTGAGTCAGTGTTATAAAGATCCTCCACAAACTGTCCATAAACGAGTCCCCAATATACGGCAAATGGTGGTGAGAGCTGACCAAGTGTCGGAAGATCCATTAATCCCTTTTCAGTCCCTGATGGCAATTATAGATGTGGACAATGTGATTTCACAACAGTGTCTCACTTTTAGTCATCTGCAGTCAGAGAAACAGTTTGAGATTAAGGGAATAATTTTGTGTAATATGTCTCTGTGGTTTGGCCTATATAGGTAAAACAAAACGTTGTTTAAAAAGGTGTATAGCCAAACACAGAAGTAATATACTTATAAAGGACCAAAAAATCCCATTGCTGTGCATTTTAACACTTTCAAACATAATTTATCGACTCTTAGCTATTTAGGCATTGAACAAATGCAAGTACCCAGAAGGGGTGGTGATATTAATAAAATCTTATTACAGAGGGAAGCTTTTTATATTTACACATTTATTTATTTATTTATTTATTTATTTATTGTATATATTTGATTGCATTTGTTACCAGTGTTGACTGGATTATTGGGTGATGAGTTTGATGACTTCAGGTGTATCAGGTGTGACTGACCATGTTGAGAAAATGATGAGAAATTTCATTTTTTGACTATTTACAGTTTGCCTGACCTGATTTTTATTTTGTTTTGTTTGTTTGTTAATAGTGATTCTGATGATCGAGCACCTGCTCTAAGTTGAGCTGGGATGTGCGCATCCTACTTTTTTCTCAATAGACAGCATTCGTCATTGTGGAAATGGCATTTATTTTTCTAAAGAATGACCAATAGGTGGCGCTGTCACCACACTGACATGGTATTTTCAGAGGATTGTGTCAGTTTTGTCAGTACTAAAAGTGTTGATGAAATACATCATCAGCTCCTCACCTTCATATTGATCAGCGAGTTAGAGGAAACTCTAATCAAAACCTCTTTTCATAATGCTGTGAAATTATAATGCATCTGATCCACAATCTGATCTTAGTAATGCATCTGATCCAGAAACAAAACAAAAAAAGTTTTTGTTTCAGTTCAGAAGCACAGGTTGAACTGTCAGGAGCTGAAGGGATTGAGATTGGTTCTGAACTGAATGATTATATGTGTTTTACCCATAATGACATCACAGATGTTTAATTCTGTTTAGACATTGTGTTTGAGAATATGCTTCTCCATCGACTGACCATTTCCATCTTAAATCACAGTTTCAACAAGGAAAGACTCCAGTTCTCTTCACGAGATCACCGGGAGAGACTCCAAACACAAGAATGAAGCTTTCTATTAATCCAGTAATCTTGCTTTGTCTTGTGCTTTGATTATAAGTTAAAAAAAGTACCAAATCAAAACTCATTTCATATTTGATGTCATTTATACATTTATTGAACTGAACTGAATCAACATTGAACTGAATTGATCTGAATAATAACTCTATTGTCTTCTGTAGAGCTGATCTACAGCTGAATCTGAATTATTCTCATATTTGATGAAGTTTGCATCATTGATTCAGTTATTTTCCTCTTTATTACTGTGAAGTTGATTTAAAACAATCTGTAACATGAAACATATTCATGCATTTATTCATCTTTCATGTTAATCATTTAATGATTTATGGCTTATGATTTATCAACATTATCTTTGATTTCATATATTCATGTACTCTACTCCATATATTAATCCTCATCATATTTTCAAGTATTTACTCTTTATTGTACTCATGTTATGGTTATTCTCTCATCTTTAAGAGAATGTATTTCACTGTATTCAGTTGTTCGAGTGTTTCAGTGTTCAGGTTATGCGACACGTTTGGTGGTTGATATCGGACGCCTGTCATGTACTGCAGAAAGTGATGATCATTTTGAACTTGATGTTCCTTTGTATCAAAATATGTTCTGTTTCCATCTCTGCAGACATGAGATAATGCAAGATCTGCTTCTGCTTCTCTCTCTACCTTCATTTCATTCTGCAAACATCTTCCTTCTTCTGTTCTCTCTTTCTCTATATTCTGATCTTCACTCTTCATCTGTTCCACACAATACTCTGGATTTTATTATAAACTATTATTTGCTTCAGTCATTTCTACTTTATTATTCCTTATTCAGATTTGATCTCTGACATGATTTGATCTCTGGACTGTCTGGATATATAAATAAATAAACATAAATAAAAGTGAATTGAGTATCAGGGGCAGTTCTTACTGATGTTCTCATCAATCCAGAGTCAGAGTTTCCAAAGCTGTTTAACGTCATGAACAGTGTTCAACATTAGGATGGAAAAAAAAGCAGGAGTAAGAAAGTGTTGTGACCTAAAACTGCTTCACTGTATAATTATATCATCCTGTCACCATAAACTGACCTGTCAATCATCCTGTCAACATAAACTGACCTGTCAATCATCATGTCAATCATCCTGTCACTATAAACTGACCTGTCAATCATCTGTCACCATAACTGACCTGTCAATCATCATAAACTGACCTCAATCATCTGTCACCATAAACTGACCTGTCAATCATCCTGTCACCATAAACCGACCTGTCAATCATCCTGTCACCATAAACTGACCTGTCAATCATCCTGTCACAGTTTACATTAATATTCTTTAATATTCTTTAATTTAATTTAATTTTTTTTTTTTTTTTTTTTTTTTTTTACATATCTTCATATAGGCTATATATTTATTCATTATTTTGGCAGCTTTGGAATTCCATAGAAAATATGAATCATACTTAATCTATAATAATACTAAATCTGAATAATACTAAATAATCATACTAAATAATCTACTTGCAGAAAGACATTACATAGTTCAGTGAATAGGTCTAATGTTGCTGATTACAGTGTGAATATTGAGAACATGAATTAATGAAATAAAATGTATTCATATTACCAACCTGGAGGAACACTTTCATATAAATGAACTTCTGCAAATCTGTAAAAATTCTGTAATCTGCAGTCACATGATCATCTGTGTGTTTTCTTGAAGAACAGCTCCATCTGCTGGTCATTCATGAGTTCATCAGGACAGTCATTGAGGGTTTATATATTTGATCATGTTCTGTTACTTTATCACAGATTATTTCAGTTCAGGATAATAAATGAATGAGTGCAAGATTTCATGGCAAAAAGCACGACTCAATTTATCTGTATCTACAGCAATGGTTTATGTTCTGCATGTTTGGAATTCTTTTGGTTGAAATTCTTCCCACTGTTCAGATCTCGTTAAATAAGGAGAGACGAATCTTACCGGCTCTGCTATTGGACAAAGCATTACGGTCAAATTGAATCACATGGGCCTCGGTAAGCAATCCATGCATCTTTGGCTAAAGTTTGCAGGCTTGCCTTCCAGTGGCTTTGATAGAACCCAAGAGGCAAAACTCTGATGCTTTTTGGGTGACAGCCACTAGGTGGCGCTTCAGTAGCGTGGCAGCCATTTAGGGGTGAAAATGCCAACTGGACAATAGAATCCCATGATGAATTCTGTTGTCCAAGATACCCAAAATCAACAAATCTCACAAACAAATCAGAAGCGCAACAGAAAATTTCTCAAATGAAAGGATTAGTCCACTTTTAAATAAACTTTTGCTGATAATTTATCACCCCCATGTCATCCAAGATGTCCTGTCTTTCTTTCATCAGTCGGAAGAAATTAAAGTTTTGATAAACATTCCAGATTTTTCCCCTATAATGGACTCCATGGGCACCAAACGGTTCAATGTTCAAAAACAGTTTTCAATGCAGCTTCACAAAGGCGTAAAAACGTACCAGAATCGATGAATAAGGGTCTTCTCGGGCATACATCCAGTTATGGATGTGATTTAATTTACGTTACTGGTAGTGTGAAGCAGAGCAGAGCGAGTTTGTGGCGCTGAACGATGGATCTGGAGCGATTGATCACACACTCCATCACTCTCACGTACTTTTATATTAATTTACACAGTCGCGCGTCGCTTTCCGCTGTTCCCGGTCATGAGTATGAAGGTAACGCAAGCTCATGTTTATCATATATATACATTTGAGAGTGTTGAAAATTATGTTTATAGGAAACGTTACTTCTCTCTTACTCTGTGCGTTCTCCTCCTGCGGCTGCTGTGAACACTGTGTCACACTGCAGAGAAATCGATTTTACAATATCATATTAAATGCTTGGCTGATTGTGTTGATAACGTGCATGCTTAATTTTACACGTATTGTATGATGGAGAAAATGCTGTATTGCCTGTTACTAAAAAAAAGGCGCTGTATCTGATTAGGCTGATGTTAGCACTTCACAAAATAGTGTTTGCTTTTTTTTTTTCCTCTGATGCATGGTAAAGCATGGTACCCGCGCAAAACAATCAGAACTTTAAAAACAATTAAGACAAACGTTTGACTATATAACAACAATTAGTTTATAAATATATCAACAAAAGCAGTGGTTCCCTTGCTAGACAATATGTTAAATTCAAGCATCTTTTTGTGTTTCCATGGTTTCTACAAAAAAACAAAAACCGGAAACCGAGGGAACAGCGGGTATGACCGCCATTGACAGAGGCGACTCCTCACACATCCGGAGTCCTTGGGTAAAATTGGCTATTTTCCTCATGATTTACAAATCTTGCATGCAAACATTTGGGATATTGTAGTACTCCAAGAGAACAAAAATATATACACCCCTGGTTCTCTGGCCCTTTGGTTTTTCTGCTATTTTTACGTAATAACTGCAAAAATAATTACAAATTTGCCAACCTTTAAAACGGGTGCCCCTAATTACTAAAATTAATTTGAATTTTTTTAACCCCTTGGCCATAAGTGTAATAACTTTAGAAGTGTGTTTTGTTGTTGGAGTGTGTTGTGTTTCCTCCCCCTTATTATTAATGCTGCATCTTTTTACATAAATCATCTCCAAAGTGGTAGATTTACCCCGTTTAGAGCCCCAGCCAACACTATCAAACTTCAAAAAAAACTCAGTCAGAAATTCAAATGTAAAAACACCACACAATTACATGCCAAGTTGTTATGTTAGGATTCGTGAATCTTTGGGGGCGGAGCGCACGCGGGGACCCATGCCCACTGAATCACAGACATATGTTAATTATATCAACCACAACACCCCAAAAATAGGGCAGTTGGTTGTTT